>JANHJO010001007.1:333519-358521 GCA_032468235.1 Pseudoxyrhopus heterurus | reverse complement strand
CAGAACAACTAAGTATGGATTCTTGAAATATAAAATCTTGAAAAGTCTTACAAAAACTGCACTGAAGATCCTAAAACATATATGAAAATTAAATAGCCAAGTGTATGGTATAGTGCAATGGTATCAAACTCAAGGCTCGTGGGCCAGATTGGCCCGCATGGTGCGTAGATCTGGCCTGTGGGGCCGCCCTGGAAACAGTGAAATACCGGCTGACGGTTCCTCTGCCAGTGAAAATGGAGCTTGGGAGGCCCATATGCAGCCCTCCCGAGCTCCGTTTTCGGCTGTGATGGCCTCCTGCAGCACTCTGACAGCAAAATTGGCGCTTGGGAAGGCCACCAGTCACAGCCGAAAATGGTACCTGGGAGGGTGCCCTTGACATGAGTGACATCAAGCTGGCCACACCCATCCCGACCACACCCACCCAGTCCCCTAGGTCATACACAACCCTGATGCGGCCCTCAATGAAATCAAGTTTATCACCCCTGGTATAGTGCATTGGTGATGCTGTGCCCTGAATTTTCTCAAGCTGTTTACAGATTGTAATTTTCTGTGATCAGGGAAGGGTGCCTACTGTTGTTCTCTTTCCGTATGCTACAGAGCTCTATGGTGCCTCTTCTGCAGAATTCAAAGTGTGAAATATCAAGCAATGGCACACTCAGTACCTTATGGTGACAGATGCTCCTGTGCAGTAATCTGTCTGCATAATTTCATTATTCCAAAAATACAGGAGGAGGAAGTGTGGCATGTTTGGGACAGAGTGACTGTAACATGTGTGACCTTAGTATATCTCACATTCAATCATGATATTTTTCAGTGATAAGTTATTATTGAGAACTGGAAAAAACAAAACCGAAATGAACTTGGTAAGTAGTACTTATTTCATCTTTACCAAGGATGAAGATTGTTAATACCTCAGAAGACAGGCTCAGGAATCAAAAGGTTCTTGATACACTTGTAATGTTGGGAAAACTAGATAAAGTTAAAAGAGAGGCAAAAGCTGGAGTGGTAGATAGCAAATTTAGCATGGGCCAATAGTGCACTGCAGTTGCAAAAAGAACCAGTGCAATCTTGGCTTGTATTAACAGAGGTATAGTGTCAAGATCATGGGAAGTGATTGTTTTGCTTTTTGTTGCACTAGTTAGACCACGTGGAATTGTGTCCAGTTTTGGTCGTAACAATACAAAAAAGGCAAAAGAATTGGAGAGTACAGAGAAGAAGAGTAAGGAAGACGATAATGGGCTTGGAAGCTAAATCTTAACACAGAACAATTGCAGAATGATTAAAAGAACTGGTATACTTAACCTGAAGAAGAAAAGGCTAAATGGAGACATGGCACTTTTCAATACTTGAAGGGCCATTATAAGTAAGTGGGTGTGGATTGTTCTCTGTAACATCTGAGGATAGGACAAGAATCAATAGATAAAAGTTTTACACAAAGAGATCTGTAACTCAATATTAGAAGACATTTCCTGGCTATGGGAACTTTGAACCAATTAAGCTAAAAGATGTGAATTATTCAGTCTGTGAGGTTACTGAAGGTTTTCAAGCAAACATTATGCAGCTATTTATCTAGGATGCTAGAGGTGGTTATGTGTGCAGGGATGTGAAGGCTTGGAACAGATTCATCTAAAAAGAATTAGAGAGCCAATTTGGTTTAGTAGTAAAGGTACCAGAGACTGGTCAACCCAGTTTATGAAATTTTCAGAGGCTTCATTCCTTTCAGGAATTGCAGGACTTGTGCTAGTTTTAGTGGGATTAGAGTTAACATGCCAGATGTAAAAAATTACAAAGGCAAAAAGGGTTACGCTTTGTCTACTTCCACACAGTAATAATGAAAAGTATATTATTGGTTGCAGATGGCCTCTGATATGAAATGAAAAGTTGTATGTAAGTATATCAAGACTGAAGCTGGAATCTGTGCATGAAAATATTATATATATTGGTAGTATCTATAAACTTGGTGAAGTTCCAGTTCCATTTAAATAGAAAACAAAAAAAGGTTTTACGTTCTTATTGCCTAAAATGTAAGAAAATGAAAAATATGCTTAAATGCTAATATAACAAATACGTAGTATGCTGAAACAAATTAATCTATTGAGGCAATCAAGCAAAGGAGATCCATGCACTTACAGGCCACATCCATTGTGTAAATGATTGCCAGTGTGGCATTAGGTTACGGGACTGGACTAGACTGCAGACCTAAGTTTAAGTCTGCCTTAAATCTTGGACTTAGTGATTAATTTTGGGTCATTCACTTTTTTACAGCCCAACTGACCTCCCATGAAAACCACACTTAGCTTCTAGAGGAAATGAAGACTATATCTGTCACAAATACAACAAAATAGGATGTGTCAGGAATGGGATAAGGGTGAAGAAAATAATAATGGGTTCACCAAATGTCAGTATCCATGCATTATGGGATCCAAATATTTGGATTTCACTTCTTAGGATGGGCAAGATAGTTCACTGCCTGTCATTAGAACTTGGAAAGAAGAAAACTTGGAAAGGTCATTCTATTTTAAGAGGGAATGAAGAAACTTTTGGGATTCTAAACCAAGACATATTTTTCCTGTTACAAAGATGCACTTCACATTTGTGAATTAATGAAAGGCACAACGAAAATTCTGAAAAGATTTTGACTTGTAATGCCTGTTTTTCATCGGTAGGGTGGTTTTTTTTTTTAGGTTTCCAGTGATATTTATTTATTGTATTATACTGTTTTATTTATAAATAATAAACAATGATGTCACTTGAACATTAGGCAGATTATAATTCAATAAACAAACAAACAGCAAACCTGGAAAGTAGAAGATCCCAGATTCAATTCCCTGAAATTTTAAAAGGTGTCTCTGTGAAATCAGATATGCAATTTCCTATTGTCAATAGACTACCCTTCTTCAACCAGGTCAACTTGGTGTATTGGACCTCCTACATGAAGATTTGTCAGTCAGCTTAAAAGACAACAAAGACACTCCTTTGGGCAAGTCAGAGAGCTTGTGGACTAGGACAGGTAACACACAAACCAAGTAATAAAGGGGTTTGCTCCCCTCACAAAGAAACCCGAGTGAGTGTTAAATATGTACTATCACATACTGGAGATTTAACAAGAGATCTTCTAGGTTCATGCACATTTTTATTGAGTAGTAATATAAAATGCTTTTTTTTTTCATTGTTACAAGTGCATGCTTTGATTGCCAACATTTCATAAGTCAAATTACAAAGGCAAGGCTGTAGGCTGTAGTGAATTACTTGGGCACTTATACAATTGATAAAAAATATCAGTGGACTGTTTTGTTGTTTTTTCCTCCTTCTTTAAGACTGAACCAGTTGTAACCCGTAACTGATATATAAAGGGAAAAAAAGTGAAAAAAATCACACATTTTGTGGCACATGACAGAACGTAACAAAATGACTAACTCATCATGACGTTAACAGTTCTCATGCATTTAGTTTCACATGTAACTACAAACTTAGTTTAAATTTCACAAGGTTTGCTAAACATGCTAACCATCTATATGTGCACTGACAAGCTTATATTAAAAACTTTTAAGAATACTCTCCCCCTTAGATTTTTTCAAAGCTTTTTTGATTACAAAATTTCAAAGGCATTAGCATTTTCTTTTTAGAGAATATAAAGTACGCCAGTATACATACATTTCCAGTATAAGTCAGACCACTAAGCGCATTACAGTCCCATACAGGCCTATACAGCCAATTTTTTTTCTTAAAAAACATGCATAGGCAGATTTTTTACAGAATATAGATGCTTTCACTGCACTTAATATGGTGTCTTGTTCACTATACTTAAAAATGCACCACTCATAAATATTTAAATTCAGCAAGCCACAACCAAGACTTGATTTACCAAAAAAAGGAAAGAAAAAAAAAGAAAAAAATCCTAAATATAAACTGAAACTAGTAAAAGAAAAAAAAGGATATCGTTATTCCAGTTTTTTTCCTTAAAAACATAAATGAAAAAGATTTCTCTCTGCCAAATTAATTAAGGTAAATGTTATAATTAAAGAAGGGTATTCAAGCACACTAAAGAAACCTGAGGTAAGCATAATGTGTACAAAATTAAATTGTCTTTTTTTTTGGCATTTTTTTTAACAAATTTGCAACATTCTCTTTTTCTTTTATATATTTTTTTAAAGATTGCCTAATTTTTTTTTGTTTTGTTTTGTTTTTAGATAGCCGTCGTCTGACAAGAGTAGCAAAACATTATCAATAAATAGTCTCCTTATTTAGTTTGTACATCACTCTGTTAAAAATGGTTTGGATGTTGTCCATGTATAGTGCTGCAACTGTAAACGTACAATAGTTAGTAAGAAATCAGACAAAGTTGTCATGTCCAGTAACATAATAATAAAAGGCCTTTCAGTTAACATATCTAGAGGTTTCCAATGCAATAGGAAAACATGTTCATTCCCCTAACTTTGCAATATAGACCAGCATTAGCTTTCGTTTATTTCTCTACAAGCATTTTAAAGGCATGTCCAAGGAGGTGTTTCTACCTCCACCCCCACCCCACCAAAATAAAGTTTACTATCTCTTCTTAGATGATATTGTAAACTGAATCCAACATCTGGCCCCAGAGCAGGTAAGCTACTGTCAGAGGCAAGAAAATCCAACTGCTGTTGAGCAGCAGTCCCACGGTGCCCTGCTCAAAAACAAAAAAAAATATCCCTGCGAGTCAGAATGCGTCACTGGATATTGCTGCTGTTACTCCCATTGCTGTCGGTGCCGTTCGTCTCTGAAGAGATTCCCTTGTTGATGGAATTCAGGTTGGCATCAGAAGGCATGGCATCCCTGCGAGGGGGCATCCTCTCATTGATCCGGTCCAAGCCTTTGGCTTCTTCGAAGCTTGTGATCTTATGCTGTGGTGAGAATCCTTTGATAGCTGAAGAGAAAAAAGGGAGCAGGGAAGAAAAGAACAACAACAAAACAAAATGGGAAAGAAAGTCAGTAGGGACAAAGGGTTGGGTTTTTCTATCAGCTTACTGATCAATGAGTGAGAGATTCCTTCAAAGTGAAGAAAAAAAATGACAACGCATTTAAAGCTTCTGGATGTCATTGGAAAACAGCTAAAAGGTGAACAGCCAATAATGTCTCTTGAATGATTAATATGCTCCCAACAAAATCCAGTTCTGGCATTTTGTTCTGCAGTTTAGGCTAAATGAACGACTTTCAGGACAAGTAGAGTTCAGAGAGAAAGAAAAAAAAAAGACAACTAAAATTGATTTTCTTAAGATCTGGAAGCCAATTCTCACTAGAGTTTTCTTTGGGAGGTGGCAAGAATTGATGATCACAATTATTTCTTGTAGGAAATGTCATTTGTTTCCATAAATGGTTGCTGGAATTATAGCAAGAAATCTGTTTGGTCCTAACATTGAGGAGATTAACCCAGTCTGATACCAACAATAAACTGTGAATGTGAATGGAGATTTGAAATGAGGATTTTAAGAATATTTTGAAATGAGGATTTTAAGAATATTTTGAAATGAGGTGATAGGGTTTTTTTTTTTTTTAAAGTGGGTTCCACTTTATAGTTTCTTGAAAGGTCCTCACGGTTTCATTTGTGATAGAATTTATGCTGATTTCATAGATTATTTTTGAAATAAAAAGATGAAATTTAGCAATGTTGCTATTAGCAACTTTCAAAGGCTCTAAAACAAATATTAAGATTTCAAAAGTGCGGCTTATCTTAGGACCCTTTCCAATCATTTTATAGTCAGGCTCCTAGATGAGCAAGCTTGCTATGCTGCTCTCTATGGAAAATCCAGAGAGAAAACATAACAAATAGTTATGTTTTCAATCACTATTAAAAGATAAAGGGTCCAAACTACAAATAGCATCCATTCTTTTGCTCTTCTTGCAGGAATTATTCACAACTCCTAACTGCTATATTAGAGTCAAGATTTAAAAAAATCCTAAGGCTTTTTAAAATCGGGGTTTATTAAAAATCCTGATTAATCTAGAAGAAAGCTTTTTATTCCCATCAATATTATTACTAAAGCCACATTTAACTGTTGCTCAAACATAATTTGTTTTTTTTAAAAATGAAAAGAAAGGGGTTGCTGAGTTGGGGCATGCTATGCAACGGCTGAATTTCTTTATTGTGGTACACTGACTGCCCCATTGTTAAGGAACCTGCGTTATATCCGTAAGATTCATCACTGAAGGAAAACTTTTTAACTGTATTGTATGGAAGACTTTCAGTTGTCTTCAGCGTAGCAGAATTGATTGTATGCTATTCAAAAACAATAAACTTCTGTCAATCCCAGACAATTATAAAGTATGGTGGTTGTTCAATGTGCCATGGACTCTGAATATAATTGTTTTAGCATATTTGTCATTCTTAGCTTTGAAAGTGTAAGAACAGGAGAGAAAGTAACTGAATTTTAAAAAGTGAATGAATCTTCCATTTAGCACTGGCATTGAGTTCTACATTGCTCTCACTAGATACTGCTCACTTTCTGCTCCTTTCAAGGACTCCATGCAAAGCACGGAAAATTTTGGGCAACAATCTGTTAATACTGCTTAACTTTTCAATTGCTACTATTCTCCATGCTGCTTTTTATTTCAATAAAATTAAAATCAAATGTTTCATATTAGATTTCAAAAATGATTGGTTATGCTTATTTCTGCTCAGTTTTTTTTAACATGCATGGAGAGTCCAGCTAGTCCAAACAAAAACACGGGGGAAAATTATTGAATGGATGTGAGCAAAAGAAAGAGCGTAAAGAGATCCAATTTTTGTTGGTCTGTTGACTAATCAAATCTATTTTCTATTAAAGGGAAAGCAAATTATTTTATGAATTTTGATTTTATTTTCAATTTTGTTGTCCCTGGTATTATTAAACTTGGGTACAATTTTGTAGAACTCCTTTCATGCTGATGCTTTGCCCATCATGGCCATGGAAATGAGAACTGCATAAAGATCTGGAAGATTGACACCCCTCTCCCAAATTATGTGGCAATTGTTTTTTTATTCATTGCCAGATGAAATCCACAGCATATTATGCCATCTGAAATGGCATTCAGTTTGTGAAATTCCCAACCAATTTCTGATGGTTTGGATATAAAGAACCAAGAGTGAAAAGGAAGTTATTAATTGTTTACTTCTACAAAATCTTGTCCAAGAGTTAGGGTTTAATAATAAAGTTGCTATACCTTTGCTTGAACAAGAATTTGCAAGCAACATACTGTATATATATAACTGAATTTGATTCTAGTTCTCTCAGGGAAGACTTCAGTATGAAGTATAAACTGGACCATATTTTTCACATATGGAATATTATTTTAGTACAGTATTGGGTATCAATCCAATATATTTGAAGTTTGTACACTGGCTTCTTTTAGACAACAAAGTCTTTTGTGGAAACTGTCAAAGGGCTAAAAATATCCTGGCATTCTCTTTTTCAACCTATCACTCAAGTTTAAAATCTCACTCATTCCCCACCAAATTTTAGAGATGTTTCAGGGTGAACAATTATTCTTAAGAACATTTCCTTTAAATTTTCTTTAAATTTAAATTTTCACCAACCTACTGCCAGTTATGACCCATTCAGTTATGAACCAGGTGTATGAAGAATGGCAGTGAGGTAGAAGTTTGTCTATTTCTGTGGAGTATGTGTTGCTATTGGAGGTGTCCTGTGGCCTGGAGAGGCCACCAGTGAAGCTATACGTATAATCACATTCTCTATTTGATTTCCCAAAGGAGAAAACCAGTATAAAATAGTGATGAAGTAAAACCTCCATTACAGTACAAGCTAATAATAAATAGAAGTTTAATCTGAACAAGATCTATTTCCAGAATGGGAAGCATACTGTAAATTAATCTTTATGTCAAGAAGACATATACATCATAGTGTTGAAGAATGTGTTCTGCTGCTGGTCAGACAATGATTATTAGCAGTTTACATTGAGAGTAATGCTAGAAACACAACACAGTCACACAAATCACAGGAAAAAAAAAACAGCCAAACTGTCAACAAGAATGCACACCGCAGAGTAGAATTTGCCAACAGGAATAGAGAATTCCAATGTAAATAGCAGCTTACTCACTGCTATTTAGAAAGCAGTTGTATTTTCTCTTACTTATTTCTATGATTCTTTTTCCACCTCTGTAACAAAAACTTTCTTAAAAGCAAAAATAGATAGGAGAAGCCAAAATGGTACTATTACGTCTTGCCAGAAAGCTAATACTTTTTTTTTCCTTAAGAAAAACTCACATTTTTATGTGGGCAAGAACAAAATACAACTGAGTACGTTTTGTTTTGTTTTAAAGGGGAATTTTAGAGAGTCTTCTCATCTTGCAAAACAATTTGAAATATTAATTTTCTCGTTGCACAGAACATATTTCATCATAAAAAAAAATTGGAGACCTGCATAACTAACAGAATTTCATAGGTGTCAAAATGAAAGGTACGCTTAAGAGAGGCAGCTTAACATTTTGCATTCAAACTGCTCTGACAGTAATTCATTTGTGCCAGAAATCCTGTAAACTAATGCTGATGTTAAGGGAGGAATTACAGGAAGTTCCCAAGGCTTGAAAGAAAAAAAATACTGTCTTACCATCCTCTCATTGTTTTAATGATTTTTTTTCCTTCCCCCAAAGGGTATTTTAAAATGTGTTGAATTACAGAGAAGACCCATTAACTTTGCTATGGACTTCAATACAGGGGAAATTCCTTTCAATTTTACTGATGTACTCTCCATTTTCGGAGATAGCTAAAGAGAACACGATGAACAGATTGGTCCCCTGAAAGAAACTGCTTGTTTGCCAAATAACTTTAATTGGATTGCAAGCTTTCTTATCCTTCTGTGACACTGATTCAGCATCTGAAGCTTCATGGACACATATCAGAACATTTTTTGCAACTTTAAGAAACAACACCAACAACAAAAGAAACACTTTCCCCTTTAAAGCAAGTAAACTGAGGTTAATACTGAGCCACGATTGTTAGCTCAACACCCACACACTCTATACAAGCTACAGCAAAAAAATGAATACACCCAGCAGAGCCCTTATCTGTTGCAACCACAACAGAAAGGGATCTGGCCAATTTACCTTCATCAGCCTCAATAGCCTCAACAGTAGCTGAAGAGAAGAAAGGGGTAGCAAAATGAATGAGAAAAATGAGCAGAGGATTTAACTCTCAGAACAAGTCAGTGAATAGCAAAGGAGCTAAGTACACTTAAAGGTTACTGTAAGTGCTGGATTTTGACACAGAAGACAACACAAAAGGCCACACACAGAAACAAACACAGGTCTTGTAACTTGCAGGCAATAGATTTCTTGTTTATTTTTGCAGGGGGGTAAAGGAGCATGTGATCTGGTATTTGAAAATGACCACAGTGATTGTTAAATAGAATATAAATTGGAAGTTCCAATGATCAAGTCAATTTAGGACAAGAACAATTGCCATATTTAATGGGGCAAGTTAAACAGAGGAGCGCCATATAGAGAAAACAAAACTTTAAGCAGGCAGAAGCAATCACCACCATTGCTGAAACAGCATTTCCTCTCAATTCCACTTCTTGGTAACTTTGAAGATGCCTTGGATTTCATCTCCCATTATTCTCAGTAAGTTGGGAATTGTTGGGAGTTGAATTCCAATGCATTCAAAGGGCATAAGGTTGTGGAAGGTTGGTCTTAATAGCAGTTTTTTTTAAAGGAATATGCTATTTGTGAACTTTGGTGAGCATCTTTCCCTCCATTTTCTGTTCATTCTCTATATATTTACACCAGTGTCCAACATTTTATTTAATGCATTCTTATTATTTTTGAATGCGTTGATCATACTTTGAGGTAATCCATAAATGGCTGAAATTCTAACAAATGTTAGAATTCTATGTTCTATATGAATCTATATGTAAGTTTTTCAAATGGAGCTAAAATACTGGGAAACAGGCCGTTTCATAGTTGTTGGTAGAGTAACACAGATTTAAAATTTGCCCTTTAAAACTGGGCTTAAGAATATACAAGCGGAAATTAAAAATACTGTTGTTAGCTTGAATTTCCTTGGACAGCCAGTTGGCTCTAACATACTATCAGCCTGAGTCTGACCAAATCAGAATATTGTACTTTTGCAAATGAAATATTTAATATAGACATCTGTGACATCTCATTAAATGCCATATTGCATCAAGGATATGTTCCCCCATAGAATCTACAGCCCTTTGTTGTGGCAGGAGAATCAAATAATAAAAATAAATATGCATAATCAACATGAAGGAGAGAAAATAAAGAACAAAGATGAGCAACAAGATCTAAATTGCATGGAAATGTTGAAAATAATGACTACTAAGAATGAGCACATTTCACAGAATATATTGCACATATTTTCTGTTAATTTGTCTTAACAGAAATTATGTGAATTTCAGTATATTTGATGAATGGTGCAAGATATTAACTAATGGGTGGGTTTAGTAATGTTCTACTAGATTTAATACTGCAGTATTTGCCAGTGCATAGTTTAATGAGACTTTTGAATGATGTGACAGAAGGAAATTTTACTTCTTTAACTAGGACTGCAGCATTTTTGGTAGACCAAATTATCTGAAAGTCAAATATCCTCCAGGCACTACAAATTGCATCAGTGTATCAAAAATATTCTGTCATACTGCAGCATTTACAAAGCAGAACATTACAATATGTGTAACACACAAGCCACCAAAAAGAGAGTTTACCACAGAATACCTGAATCTTCTAGATAAGAGAAAAAGAGACAAAAAGGGGAAAAGTACAGGGAAGAAACTCCAAGAAGAAATGGGAAAGTTAGAGGCTGAGACTGAGTTATTGGAAAGGCGAATGTCCATGTCTCATGGTTACTAAAACTTGCATCATAATTACAATAGGACACTCATGGGTGCATGAAATATATGTTAAAAACAAATAACAAAATAACAGTTTTATACATTAATAAATTTGACTGTGGCTCCTTACTTCAATAAATTTATCCTGCTATCTAGGCTTTATAATTCATACTAAGTATGTTTTGATACAGTCACTGGGTAAAAAATGCTTTCCTGCTGCATTTAGATCAAAATCAGGGTCAATTAATGAATGCTTTCTCAAGTTCATTTATGATTCCCCCAGGTATTAGTGATTTATTAATCACCAGATTTGCTATTAGATTTGTACCTATGAAGGAAACCTGGATTCCAATTGAAATATTCAGATTTCCTTGAACAAAAAAGAATAATAAAGGCACACTTTTGTGTGTGTGTGTGTGTGGGGGGGAGGCAGCACTGGAGGGGTTGTTGCATTTTGCTGTGGAAGGAGAAAAGGATCACATGTTCCTGAAAAATACTCAGATCTGTATTGCTGTATCAAGCTATTCTTCCCCAGAACTATAAGTATTCCTGAAACTGTGTTCCCCAATCTGCTCCTGTGTTTATGAAACCAGAATGGGTTCGGCCATCATGCTAAACATGGCACTAAAAGAAACACCAGCCTATTGGGTTGAAGTTAAATGGAACTAGACAATGTACTCAGTATACCAGTCATATAGACTTGGCTTTCCTTTTAGCATTGCTGCAGGAAAGAAACATAGCAACCCAGTAAGCCTAAGTGGAATATTAGTGTTCTATGGTTGACCTTGCTCATATGCCCATTTTAACTTTCCCACAATACAGTGCTCATCACATATGCACTGCAAACACTGTCTGCTGGGAAGTTAACAATGTAGCTAGGCCAGCCAGACAAGCCAATAGGGGCAGAAGTTCCTGTCAGCATCCCACCAGGTTATCAGGTGTGTCAGGGACTCCAGTGTGCACTTGCTTATGGGAAGGAAGGTTTTTCAGAATTGTGCAAGTTATTAACCATACTACACAGATGTATTCATGTACATGGGGAATATTACTGCATATCACTGCATTTATAAATTGGGCACTCAGAGCCATTTTGTACTCTGTCTCTCTACCTTGTGACTTCTTAAAATTGGTGCAGAGCTACATTCTTGCTGCTCAAACTAATACGGAATAGACTAGGGAAAGAGCTTGGTTTGGTTTGAACATTTTATCTTTATATCTGATCCCCAATCGTTTAGCTATACTATAAGGCAGATGAACTTTATGAAGCTAGCACAGATATGAATTAGACATACTTTCCCCCAAGATTGTTGTACTCCTTCTACAAGAGATTCCTTCCCAGAAATTAAGAACTAATCTATTTTTCTTCTAAATAATATCAATTTCAAACCGATAAAATTGGTTTGAAAATTAGACTTGACCTATCCGTCTGTGTGTGTGTATACGTGTGTGTAAGTGTGTGTGAAACCCAATTTTGTGAATTACGTTCCAGCTCTGTAGTTTTTCCCTCAATTTTTTTGTGTGCGAAAATACCATATTGTTATAATGGAAAGAGGATGAAAAAATTAGGTTTATCACAGTACACATGTGCAAAAGCACTTACCACTTTGTAGAGTTTGTTTTCCTCCAGACAGCACCCCGCTGGGCAGCATTCCTGTTGGGGTCAAGCCTTTCAGTGTCAAGACACTCTCACTCTCCTCCCTGATAGGAACAGAATGAGACGTCAGCTGTGGCTAGCAACAGACACAATCAGAGGAAACAGGTTGTGTAGCCAGCCACCCTTCTAACACTTGAAGAACACTTCTGTTTATTACACCTTTTTTTACTGTGGCAAGCTACTTTGGACGCCAATCTTTTGAGTAAAAAAGCAGGACCACATATAGTAAGCAGAACAAAATCCCCACTAATACAGGCCTAGGAGTTATGACCTATTGTATATCCCTGTACTGTCTAAGGGATTATAAATCTCAAGTCAAATCTTGGTGGGTAGAGGATTTCATCTAGAAATGAGGAGAGTTTAGACAGTAAAACCATTTTTTTAAAAAGAAAAAAAGGTAAGAACCAGTGGTGGTATTCTGCCAGTTCGCACCGCGTGCCCACAGAACGGATAGTAAAATATTTTGAATTCCACCACTGGTAAGAACACATGATTATTAACCACATTATTATATTGGTGAATGTTCATGTAACACTTTTCTTCTTCCATTCAATTGTGATTGATTTTTGGAGACTGCTTGGACAAGTCCCTTCTTGTCCAGGATTTTCAGAAGTGGCTTACCATTGCTAGGGCTGAGAAAAAGTGACTGGCCCAAGATCACCCAGGTGGCTTCATGCCTAAAGTGAGACTAGAACTCATGGACTCCCAGTTCATAGCCTGATGTCTTAACCACTACACCACGCTGGCTCTATATAACCGATATATGAAGTAAATCAAAGGTAGTGTCGGAGCCAAAAGGATAAAGAAGGAAACCACTCTTTTCTTCTATTTCCAACACTCTTTTCTCTGTTCAAAGTAGGTTCCAGGAAAAGGATTGCTAATGCTTACCAACTACTAAGGAGCTATATACTGCAATGTTTAGTGCAGGGGTGTCAAACTTGATTTCACTGAGGGCTGCATCAGGGTTGTGTTTGACCATGGGGGGAGGGGCGTGGGCAGGGTGGATGTGAGCATGATGTCACTTGTGTTGGGGGGAAACCTGTGGTGGCCCGAGCGCCCTGCCAGCTAAAATGGGTTCCTGAGCTCCGGTTTCGGTTCAGATGGCCTCCTATAACCCTCTGCCAGCAAAAACGGAACTCGGGAAGACCGCAAACAGCTCTCGCGAGCTCTGTTTTCGCTGGCAGGTTCTTCACTGTTTCCAGGGTGGCCCCACGGGCCAGATCTAAGAACCCCGTGGGCCGCAGCCATTTGACACTCCTGGTTCAGAACTTCTCCAATTAAGGTAAAAGCTATAGGAAATGGCTGGGATGCCGTGGCTCAGTGGTTAAGACGCTGAACTTGTCGATCAGAAAGTTCGGCAGTTTGGCGGTTCGAATCCCTAGTTACTTGTCCCAGCTTCTGCCAACCTAGCAGTTCGAAAGCATGTAAAAATGCAAGTAGAAAAATAGGGACCACCTTTGGTGGGAAGGTAACAGCGTTCCATGTGCCATGCCGGCCACATGACCATGGAGATGTCTTCGGACAGCACTGGCTCTTCGGCTTTGAAACGTAGATGAGCACTGCCCCCTAGAGTCGGGAACGACTAGCACAGATGTGCGAGGGGAACCTTTACCTTTACCTATAGGAAATTAGAGCAAGGCCATACACAGCCACAGAGGTGCAGACCCTCACATGCATGGGATGAATGTTCACTCAGCTCAATTCACCACAACACTGGCAATATTTCAACAAGGCTCCACTTAATCCTGCAGTACAGCTTTTGGTCTCCCAAATCCAGGAGGAAAAAGTGATCTGGGTCAGATTGGTCTCTAAGCGAAAAGAAGTGTGTGGACATAGGTGGGTGAATATTTGCTTTTGTTTTTGGCTTCAGGCAGCAAAGTGTCTTGGATTAACTTCTGCAGTTCAATCATCTGGATTGTTCTAAAGCTTGTAACGTATAAAAATTCTGAGATGGCAAACTATAGGTAGTCCTCAACTTACAAACACAATTGAGCCCAAAATTTCTGTTGCTGGGACAGCTGTTGAGGTTAGCCCCTTTTTACAACACTTCTTGCTATAGTTGTTAAGTGAATCATGGCAGTTGTTAAGTTAGGAACACGATTGTTAAGTGAATCTGGCTTCCCTGTTGACTTTGCTTGCCAGAAGGTCTCAAAAGGTGATCACATGACCCCAGGATATGCAACTGTCTTAAATATGAGCCAGTTGCCAAACGTATGAATTTTGATCACATGATCATGGGGATGCTGCAATGGTTGTCAGTGTGAAAAATAGTCATAAGTCACGTTTTTCAGTGCCATTGTAACTTCAAACAGTCACTAAATGAATGATTGTAAATCAAAGACTACCTATATGTCTATTCAGAGATTGTATGACCTATCTGTATTGTAAAGGAAAATACAGTTGATAGGAGGAAATTTCCTTTTTTAATGAAGTTGATTGGGTGAAACCCTGAGGGAATTTAGGAAAATGTCTTTTACTGTTTTAGAACCATGGTGGAGCAGTGGTTAGAATGCAGAATTGCAGGCTGACTGTGCCCACTGACAGGAGTTCAATTCTGACCATACCTCAGTACAGAGAACACTCGGGCCATTTTCCCTATCGCCCGGATCTTGTTCCGTATAACTTCTTTTCGAGCTGCAGCTGTGGCTCCTATAAGGAGAAAAAAAAGAAAAAAAAAGAAAAAAATAATTTTAAGATTATTTTAGAATAATACCTGAACTTCAAGAACCTATAATAGATACATTTCATCCTCCACAAGTCATTTCCCATAATCCTATAATTTTATTTTTAATATAGTTCATGTGTGCATAAATTACCTGCAGCTATATGCCTTTTCTGTTTATTACAACCTGGATTTAGGCTTTGAATTATTTTTATTCTTTTACAAGACACGATTAATTGACTGCAATGCAATTGTTCTATGAAATAAGCTGTCATTTTTAAATTTTAATTTAAAACTGTACAAGTTAGAACATTTTAGAATAGAGTTATTATCTTTCCACTTGGGTTATATGCAGTTAAATTATATATCAAATGATACTTTGACATGTACAGTTCTACTGGTTCTCAGAATGCTTTCCCCTGCTTTTTGAAATATTTACCCTTTCCTTTATCAGTCTGTATTTTTATAAAAATATATACTGAACTGCCACTGAGAAAGTATTGTAGTCTACAATTTATAGTGCAAACAACTGTGTCTATGTGGTATATATTTGAGGAATGGAATTAAGAGTTAGTTTTAATAGAAGAGAAATATTGGTGACCTACAAATTATTTTATATGAGGCCTACTGCTTCTGCATGACATCTCTTTATATCTATTTCTAGGGTATCTTGTCAGGTGGTTTCTCAGGGAATGCTTGCATATCAACCATAAATACTTTGAAAAATATGTTATCTACATCTAACTGGAAAGAAGCACAGAACTACTTGCTTTGCACATTACGTGAATGTGTAATGTGTAAGGCAGCTAGCTTACATTTTTAAGAAGAGATTGGACAACAATTTGTATGAAATAATATAGGATTTCCTACCTGAGCAGAGAGTTGGATTAGAAAACCTCCAAGATCCAACTTTGTATTTATTATTCTAATGTAATATATGTATTATATATTATAATGTTTATTTTTATCCTGTATCTCAGACCATACATGAAAATTAATCTCAAACATTTGTACATAGAATTTAAAATAGTTCTCAATCACCTTAAATATATATATATATAACGAATTATTACAGAGCCCTAGTTCAAGATCAGGTTTTAATGACTGAAAGAAAAGCATCAAAATGTTTGACTTCTGACTTGGATATCTTTATGGCAAATGATTCATGTGAAAAATGAGAAATTACATTGATAATGTTCAGTCAACTAACTACCAAACTACCTGTGCCTGATTAATTTTAAATAAGATTGCATTTAGAGATTTAAAAAACCATATGTATCATAAAATAGTCTGTAATCTTTAAAATAAGTATTTGAAACAAGGCTTATTACTGAAATAAAAAGTAAGTTTTAGAAAAAAAACCAAGCCTTAGAAAACAAAAGGAATTTCACATTACATGTATTTAGTAACTTTGGAGTATAAAATATCTTTGCAAATATTAAAGTATATATTACTGCTTTTTTCTCTATCAGAATAAACAGTTTTTGTTAATTTCTAATGGAAAATTAGTGCTTTAAAAATATAAAATATAGAGAATATCCTTTTTGTTTATGCTTAACATTTATACAAGTAACATGATCACAGAAACAACACAAGAATGGATAGGTGGTTCTCACTGATTTGTCACTGATTTGCAGTTATGTTAAGTAACCAGTGGCATTTATGGGGATGGAGGGGAGGTCACAGGTAAGAAGCACTACAATATCACAAAAGAAGCCCCTACATTTTAACATTATTGCAGTGTTGCATTTACATCTGAAAGGCATACTTCCACCCAGAGTTACTTTGGGGTAAGGTGGGCGGCATATAAATTTTATATATAAAATTGCATGAATCTACATAAGATTAGGAAATAGCCTGATTTGAGCACTGTTCTGAAAGTACCTGCTGCAGCATCTTTGAGGATACACAGACACATACACACACATGCAAACACTGCTCAAAACAGGCTATTTTCTAATTTTATGTGGGTGTTTAGGCAACTATGCTGATTTGGATATTATCACATCCTTATCTTTTTTTTTGTATCATGCCAATGGGGTCATTATAAAAGGAGAAGAAATGGCAGGGTTGCTTTAGGTACAAAACTCTTTTCCACCCAACATAGAAATTTGGTTCTTAAAAGTAGAGAAGTGATCTGTGAAAAATTCCTGGAATAATGGAAATGGTAAAGAAAAACCAGAACATTGCTGTCCAAATAAAATGATACAACTACATCAACGTAAGGATTTACAGTATGTCAGGAGTTAAAGAAAGAAGGAAGGAGATAAGGAAATTTTATTTGAAAACTAGAATTGTACTTGAAGAACTGGAGAAGTAAGATATAAAACAATTCCTAGACTGAAGTTAAAAAGTTTCTGAACTAGAATGTGAGTGATATTGCATTTAGAAAAAGATTTAGAACAAGATCCTTATCCTACTCCTGTCTCGAGTTCCCTTTGAAAGATTTATTTGCTTCTCAGTAAAAGAAATAGTATAGAGTAAAGGCTTTCTAAGCAAAATGGATTGCTGGATTTTTTTCTGGAAAATATGAAATGGCATTTCCTTTTTAATTAACTCTTTCAGGAAATAAAAATAATTTATTTTCTAAAAGTGTAATTGTGTAAATCACAGATAAAGCAAAACAATTTATTTTTATAGCCAATTTTAATTTTAAAGCCACAGTTAGACATATTAAGACTTTTTATTCAAGAAAAAGAAAATAGAAAAATTTATAAATTTCCATGACAATGTCAAAAGTGTAAGAAGACATGTTCACAAAGAATTCACAAGAGTCATAGAGAAAATAGGGGAATCTAATTAATCATATTCAAGTAGAAAATATTTATCTTTTTCAATGACAATATGAAAAAAGAAATTATAATAAATAAATAAAATATTAGGCTTAATGTTAGATAAGAAACAATGCTGCAACTCACACAAATTAAAATAATGAATAAAATAGTAACTTTTTCAGTGAATCCTATGTATTGACATAATATGGTAGGGATATAATAGAAATAAATCACTAGTTTCTTTTCAAATAAAATGTTATCCACTACAATGTGTAGTATTTATGTGGACATGCATGTAATTCATGGAGTCAACAAACAGCCATCTTGAAATATTTCCAGCTCAAAAATTGTATAAAAATTGCATACATTTGAGCAGGAGAGAGAGAGAAAGAGAGGGGGGGAGAGACAGAGAGAGAGAAAGAATGAGAATATACTTGAGAAAGGTAAGTAAAACATGCATACAGAGTATTAAGGAAAGATGCTGAAACATGCAAAGTGCATACATCAAAGGAAATTATCCACCACAAAAACCTGTGGGCTTATTTATTTTGTGCACAAAATGTAATGAAACAGACTAGCTTCCGAATTCAAGCCAATTTGACTAGGATTTAAATTGATTTGCATATCTTTAAAATATACTATTTTTTATTCTTAATGTTATCCTTTAGAGGGAGTTAAAAAATTCTTAGGGAAAATCGAATTTCTACAATGAACTAGAGATACATAGGATTTACAAGTGCTTATTGTAGTAATAAACTGCTGAACAATTGTATATGTAAATAGTTAACAACGTCCCAGATTCACTGGAGAAAATTATCTCTGTTTTCAAATGTTTTATGAAGTGATATCATACAAAACAAAATACCTTAGATGGGAAGAAGTGAAACAAAAATTATTATCATGTGAGATTATAATCCACATAAGAAGTAATTCCATATATCTGTAGTCATCCTGAATCAAGACTTAAAAATATGGTTCAAAATACTTGATACATCTCTAAAATGTATATTGTAAAAACTGTATGTTTTCTCTTAATCTCTTGCAGTGAAGCACTTACCTTCTGCTCTTTAGAAATTTGATATGGACAGTAAATTTACAAAATAAATTAAAGTAGGTACAAAATATGTACACAATGAGACAGATCTGGACATGAAAATGGAGATCAGAAATATTTATAGAGGTCCTATTTAGGACTGTCATAATAAAACACACTTTTAATAATTTCTTTAGCAGAAAAAATAAGAATAAACGAAGAGTCAGAGAGAAATAATCTATATGAAAATCATGTATTATTTATGAACAAATCAGTGAAAACATTTGGAGATTTTGTTAAGCAGGTTTAGATAATTTTGACTAGCATCTAGACTTAAGTTTGGAAAAAGTTGGATTTAAGTTAATTCAAGTAACTGATGTCTATGGAGATTCTCAGTCATCCAGGTCAGCTGCTTCTTGAAAAACATCCAAAGGTGCTTTTTCAACAGGCAACTGGACTTCTTTGAAGACATTTCGCTTCTCATCTAAGAAGCTTCTTTAGCCCTGACTGGATAGTGGGGAATGGAAGGATTTATACTCCTTGCAGACAGCTGGACAGCTTCTTGGATGAGAAGTGAAATGCCTTCAAAGAAATACCAGAAAGTCCAGTTGCCTCTTGAAAAGGCACTTTTAGGGTCAAGTAACTGATGTTGCTTTATTAATATAGAGGGCTTTTTTCAGGAAATAATGGCTTTGTATTCTTTGGTCCGACAAAAAAAAATCAGCTTTAATTTTTTCCCCAGTTATGTTTTATTATTTTGAATATTTTTATGAATTCATGACCACTAATTGAAAAAAATATATCTTATACAGTGGGGAAAAATGGAATTGCAGCCAAAGTTGTTAGTCATTAAATTTAATATGAATAGATAGAATCTCTAAAAAACTATTAAGGTTCACTTTTGATGCATCTAAAATACTCTTTGATGATACACAAATGTAACTAGGCTATTATCAAATGCTATATTATTGAACAAGTATGTAATGCATGTGATAAATTCAATAATAGAATTAGGACAGATTTATCTTTGTTTATATTGTTGCATACAGAAAAATCTGAGAATAAAGTATACCATAATGCGTTTTGGGTTAGGATGTTGGTTGAAACAGTATAAATATTAGAACGAAGAATACAAATAATAAAAATTGAGATTTCTAAAGAAATCACAACCAAGTATATTCCAGCTATGTACAGATAAAACATTTATTTGATAAATAGAAAAAATGGATTATTCAATTATTGAAATTGATATTTTTGGCTACCTTTACAAATGAATTGGTGAAATGAAGATATTTACCAATGTCTATTAAACAAAGGAATGATTAATAGAAATGAGATTTAATATTTACAAGGCTGGTCTAAAATAATAAATGTAAACCAAAGTTTTAAAGACATAAATATAATTGGAAGAAGCTAAAACTGATTTTCAGGGCAGGATTGGAAAAACAAATCATAAATACAGCAAAATAATTTATGCAATTTTTTTAGTCAGAAAAAAGGAAAATAAGTAAAACATTACACAGGAGAGTTGAAAGAAACTAGAAGATGCAGTTAAAAGAAAATTACAGATATCTCTGAGATATATATTATAGGAAAGAATAAAAAAGGATTCTATAAAGGGAAAGAAGGAGGCCTGCTAGAATCTAATTTAGACTGAACACTAATTTAGACTGAAATTGAAGATAATGTTCACTTTTACGTCATGATGACTGATAAAAGTAGATAGCTTTTCTTCTACAATATTTCATTTCAATAATTTCATTCTGCGATAAAATCTACAAAGATTCTTTAGTGTTTTTTTTTTTTAAAAAACCTCTACTTTCAGTAACACCCAAGAACTACTTTGTTTCTTAGCAATTTTTCAACAATAACAAAATCTCACTATATAGTTGTCCTGCCACTAACACCTCTCTATGCAGTTTGGGACAAGAATTGATAAATGCTTTTAAAATTTGGTCTAGGCTCAGATAACACCATAAACTGGACCTCACATCTCAGTACTTCTTATACTGTGGACAGACTAGAAGAGAAACTTAAAATGGAGGAGACATGAATTGGACTATTTATTTGGGGTGGTGTGCAAATAATAACTTTTCTATTAGGGATGTGCAGAAGTCTGAATTTGTGGGGCAAATGGTGATTCTTACATGACGCATACACATACATCACCCATGTCAGGAACTCCTTTCCCTGTGATCTTAGCATCATCTTTCTTGATCTGCCCAGCCTGTTTTTATAAATCCCATAAGAAAGAGAGGAATAAAAGCCTAAAGACAAATTTCCTGAGAAATTTATTTTATTATTTATTTATAAAATTTATTGGATGCCCATCTCACCATATGGTAACTTTGGGTGGCTTACAATCATAAAAATATATCTATATGTATACAATTAAAACATAATTAAAATCAGCATTAAAACCTAAGGAGAGCGGGAGGGCGGAGTGGGCGGGGGGAGGTGAGATCTATTACTTGATCAACCTCCTCCACTGTGCTTTTCTCCCACTGGCAGACCCACATCTTTAGGCCCTTATGAAAGAATAGGAGGGTTGGGGCCAACATCACATCGGAGGGGGCGGGTAAGATGTTTCAGAGGGAAGGAGCAACAGCAGAGAAGGCCCTCCTCCTGGACACCGCCAGCTGGAATAATTGACCTGAGGGGACCCGCAACATGCCTTCTTTGTTAGCACGAGTGGTACAAGCCAATCCCAGTGGGGTGAGACGGTCCCTCAAGTAACCTGGACCCATGCCAGTAAGGCCTTTAAAGGTGGACGAAAGTCTTCTCCTCTATTGGTAATTTCCCGACTCTTGACTATCCAGCTGGGTTCACAGCCTACGTAGGAATTACAGGAAAGTAGAATATTTAAAGTGTATAACTAGTCTTTTTATTAGAGATGGGAAGTTTGGGAGACTTAATGCAATGGGGAATGTTCAGCCAGTGGTTCTTTTCCTAGCTTTCTCTTCTCCAGAACAAAGGGAGCATATAAATCTGTTGACCACACTGCCAAGGGAACTGTACTTTCAACACTTCTGAGTAACAGCATTCTACTAGAAACTCTTCTTCATCGCAGAGGAGGCCCATGGACAGCCTAAGAACTGGATGAAATTAAGCAAATAGTGATGGGAATGGGTGGGTTTTGATTTGATCCTTGTGCCACGACTACTTCATTCTAGGAAAAGTTCCAAAAATGGCCAATGAGAACAGGTGTTAAATTAAAGAGTATATTCTGGATTCTGACATGAAAGTGGCTCCAGAAGGTCTATATTGTACTGCTTAGTGAAAAGTTAGATTTCTATGCTAAGCAACTGCTGTAGCTAGTGCTGTATTGTCCTGTGCTGTAGACTAGTGTAAATTTCAAAAAGGCAAAGTTGCCCTCTATCATGGCATTGCTTAAATTATTGCAAGTATATAAAATGTATTACAGAGTATAACAAAGCAGTACCCAGTACTTCAAGTATTCAATTTGCAAATTTGTGTGCTCACTAAAGTGTAACACTAAATGATACATGGTGAGCTGGTTTGTCAATGTATTAATTGCTATTAAATAACAGCTTATTAACATCATAGCAATTGTAAGGTTTTTAGGCTAAAAGTTCTTCCACGATTATTCAAAAAAAAAAAATCAGAAAAATGCCATGCAGTTAAAAACATTTATTAAAGTAGTGGTTTCCCTGGAAACTAATTTGAAATATTCTGGTGTAACCAACTTTTAGATTTAATTAATTTTTAATGACTTTAATCAAGTTTCCATACCATTCATATGTTCCTAATGACATAACTTAGTATGATAAGCTGCAACCAGTCAGTTATTGTAATTTTGAGCAAATCATGCACAGAGTGGATAGTGGAAGACCACTTAATCAAGGAAGGTGAATATTGCTCTAACATCCAACTGGTTAGGAAAAGATACTACATGGGGGATTATTTGTATCAAAGCTGTAGGTTGTAAAGATTCAGCAGCCCCCATGCAGCATTTTTTCTTTGAAGTGCATTTTCACACACACACACACACACACATTTTAATTTGAATAAGGCAAATCTGTTTTAAGGATGCAAATATACCACAATAAACTTGACATTTACAGAATTAGTCAATAGTGATCTATGTCAGCCTAGTAGAGAATTGAGCAACTTATTCTTCTCTAGTTGTTGTGTAACAAAAATTCTCATCAATTATAGACAATAGGGGATGCTGTTTTGTTATTGTTTTACAATGTCTGGAGGGCTACAGGATCCCCATACCTATTCTAAATAGTCATTTGATTATTATGAGTTTAGGAAAGTGCATATAATATGGAATACAATTTTGAGAATTTGGCAGGAAGATATGAAGTCGAAAGCTTCTGAGAGTTAGCACTAGGAAAAGTTATACAACAGCAAATTAAATATAAGCCTTTCTTGACCATTTAATAATACCTTTCTTCTGTGCATAAATAGGATCTTCTTATGAAATTCCAGAGTAGGGGGGAAAAGAAAACAGATCAGTGAAGATAAGAGATTTTTTTTAAAAAAAGAAAGGAGAACGAAGAAGAGTGTAATACAAGACAACATCAATGGGAAAGTAATACTTAAGTAATTCTGAAAAATAGAAAAGAAACAAATTAGACAGGGAACACTGAAAAGGAATAGAAAAAAGAATTATGAGAAGAAAAAACACACTTCAGCACAGCTTTGTTAGTAAACTTTGCAATAAATTAAAACACAGGAAGATAACCATAAGGCTGGTCCACTACTGGCCATGCTGCTTGGGTCATGCAATGATTCATTTAGGAGATCAAGTATGACATGTTAACCACAGGAGTTCATAGATACTCAGAAATATGTTTCTCAAGAGTTTTTTTGCCATGTATATCTCCCAGAGTAATTTATTATATAATGTTGGGCCAGGAGCGGAGAGCATAGATTCATTCATTCACATCTGCATCAAGCCATGGCCTAACACCAATCCCTGTCTATAATCCTGATCTTTCTCATAACATGATAGCTGAAGGGGAAGAAAGAAGCAGAAAGAGTCATGGAAAAAGAAACATGAACCTTTCTAACGCCCCTTAAATGAAAGACAAGAAATAAACACAATAATAAGTTTTAAATCCAAACTTATTCATTTGGAATTAAGCAAACCAACTTCAAGGCAACCTATTCTCAAATAAATATCTTCGAAGACCAGAGTCCAAAAACAATTTTAAAAAAATGCCACAGCACTTTGGAGACCTCTTTGTGTATTCCTTCAACCCATTTGATTAATTATTGAAGTAGAGTCAAGTTTTTTTTTCTTTTAATGATGGACTTCATAATACTTTTTCCAGAAGACCTATTCAGCAGTTAGATCCATAATGATTTGCATTGGACAGCGACTCTGAAGGACAGCGACTCTGGTTACTGAATAAAGTGTCTATCAACACTTTCTGACATCTGCATATTCAGCAAGATTCTGAAAATGAGCTGCAACATGTAGAATCCTGATCAAGTAATTCATTACCATCTAAACAACCATAAATCATATGCATCCTATTCTGGCCAGACATTTCAGGTCATGGTTTTTCTCTATAATTAGGCTCAATCTCCTAAGAGAATAAATCTAAACTCTTTGATAACCATTCCTGGATACTGGGTGAAGTCTCAAGGTAGCAGGAAGGAGATTTAGTTCAAGTATTTACTTAGCCAAAAAAACTCCTTGAATCTCTTCAATCAGTAATTAACTCTCAGGGTTGTTATGAGGATAAAATAGTAGAGATGAATACCATGTAAGCCTCCTTAAAATCCCTGGAGAAAAGGCAAGATAAATATACAGCATCATTATGACAGTAGCTTTGAAATATAACTCTTCTTCAGCATTGTCCTACACCTAACCTAGTTAGGCTCTGTAACAATAGCATTTGGTATATTCAACTCTGAATGTATACTTCAGAGTACAACACCATATCTATGTTTACTTTTATGGTTGCATTCTGACTTTCTGTCCCCTTTGGTTTCTCTTTAACTACCGTATATACTCGAGTATAAGCCGAGTTTTTCAGCCCTCAAAAAGGGCTGAAAAATCCACCCTCGGCTTATACTC
>JANHJO010001007.1:302999-314029 GCA_032468235.1 Pseudoxyrhopus heterurus | reverse complement strand
TGCCGGCCACATGACCATGGAGATGTCTTCGGACAGCGCTGGCTCTTCGGCTTTGAAACGGAGATGAGCACCGCCCCTTAGAGTCGAGAACGACTAGCACAGATGTGCGAGGGGAACCTTTACCTTTACCTTTTTTACAGACACATGTATAGGTATGTATAAGTTTTCTGCTGTGTAGCCTGGTGTCTATACATGTTCTTATGTATAGTACTTGTAACAATTGTTAGGATGCAAGGAGGCAAAGACAGATGCATTTTATAATGTCACAGCAAGTGTGATCATTTTGATATGCTTCTTCGTTTGTTTGTTTGCTGCCGAAGTTCATGAATGCTACCTCTGGCTTGGGGCAGCACGATTCCAAAAATTATATACAGGGGAACAACTGGAGGAGGCTATGTTTCCATCCTTACTCGCAAGCCAGTCAAAGTTCTTGTTGACAAAATTTTTGGGGATGATTCAGCAGGGCTACTCTTATCTTCCTATACATATTTCCTTTGATTTTTGAAAATATATAAACAATCCTCTGAGAGATGGTTTCCAAGCTTTTTTCAATGAAGTTTAATAAAGAAAGGAATGACACTATGAATTTAACATGTTCAAGGTCCTTTTAAAGAGATGTCTGCAAGTTTCTTTGGAATTTTCAAAGTCCTCCCTACCATCATGTCTGTTCCCATGTGTGCATTTGCACAGAAGGTAGTAAGGGTGAAACTGGACCATTGGACTGGCTGACAAGTTTAAAATGCCTTAAGGTCAGAGTTCCCCAATGTTTCCAGCTTTGCAAACCTGGCGGGGGGAGGGGGAAGAGGGGATTGTTTCACGTGAGCGGCCGGCAAGTGGCGCACATAGCTTCATTTACATGAGTAGCATGCACTGCACGTGCTCCTGCCACTCATGCAAATGGAGCACGTATGCATGTGCTTGCCCGCTGGTCTGACAAATGAGGATGCGCATGTGGTCGCCGAACGTATCAGTGGGCTTGGTGCACTCCCTTTACACTGCAGCCCACAGGTTGGGGATGCCTGCCTTAGGTCTTCCTTGCAATAAATGGCGGATTTCTGAACAAGACAAGTCTATATTCTCACCCATAAGTAGGTGTCTGCAATTTGGCATCTACAGGCACAGTATTTTCTGCAACATCTCTAAATGGCATAATCCATTGACCCCCAAATATTTTTTTTAGAAAACTAAAAATGATGGACTTCCATATTTTATAAGCATCCTGTATCATCACAAAAAAAACTTGACGCCTTTTAGCCTTTCAAACATCATCTGAGTAGATATTTTTTTTAGTTTTCATTATGTTGAATTAATAATATGTTGTCAGAAAGGTTATTGATCTTTGGAATAAAACTAATATTTCACTTTTACTGAATTCAGACTATTCTCAATAGAATTCCCTTTACAAAAGCTTTATTTTGCTATTCATGGGTGTGCCGCTTTTATTCCTATCCAAAATAAAGCAAGGTCCCAACATGTATCGTTACAGCAGTTATGGGTATGTCCTTTTTACATATGATAGTGCAGTTTTTCATCTTGCAAAGCAGGAACCTTTCTGTAGAAGAAATGTATGTTAACAGTCCCAAGAATCTTCCAACTGAAGTTGCAAATAGAAGCACAATAAATTAAGTACCTTAAGTAGTCCAATCCTAGGTTTACCTCAAAGTGCTATTTTACACCAATATAAATCTTTCCTGCATGAAGTTCTCCCTTTCTGAAATCAGTGAGGGACCTTTTGTCAGGATTTCCAAAGTATTAAAAAAAAGGGGTGTGTGTGTGTCTTCCTTCCCTGAATTATTGAAACAAGCATGTTTCCCAAAAGCTAAGATATGGCTGTCTTGAATATTGCTCCTGGTTATCTGCCTGTGTACATACAAATATATCTACTATGACAGCCACATACAAACTTGCAGAAGACTGGAAACTTGAAAGAGCTGCACCAAGAGTTCCAGAGGACATGACTACTTTAATGCTTTGGAAACACAAGCACTTCATTCATGCAAATATATATTTGTAAACGCTTCTTTGCAAAGCTGCACTCATGTAGGCATTTCATCTTTGTCAGTAGCTTTGTGAGAGACTGAGGTAAATCTGGGAGTGAATCAATTGAATATTTATCTCATAGAAAACAATTAAGTCCAGCTGCTGAGAGAGAAGAAAAAAAATCCTTGAAAAAGCCTCTGACATAAACACATTATAACTGAGACTGGGTAAGCCCTATTACAGTTTTCAAGATTCTGTATATATTCTAAACTGGCATTAAGCCTCCTTATTGAAATCTGTATCGTTCTTGTTTCTTTGGTCTTGCCAGCTATGTGGGTGTTGGCAGGTAGGTACAATAGGAAAACAGAATACCCACTTTCCCTGTGTCTCTACTAAGTTATTAGAGCTATACAGCTCAAAAGATCCATCTGGCATTTCATTTTCTCAAACTCATTTATTTTGAAAGGTGTTTTAAATGACATATATTGTTAAATAAACATATAGTCTTGGCAGTTTTATGCCGTCTTAGTCACATGCTGTAAGTTTTTAGCTCATCAAAGGAGAAGAAAAGGTTAAATGTGGAAGATCTTATGCAATTGATGCATGACTCTACTTTTCTGAATCACTAAACTTTTACACTTTTTGTATCTGATTTTCTGGGAGTAAAAATTCACCCTCTCTCTAATTTAGCTATTGGTTTGTCAAAGTGTACTTCCTTTCAGAGATTAAAAAAATATATTTTTCTTTCAAACTGTTTATCTGTCAGTCTGTAAAATTAACAGGCTGTAAAATGCTTTATATTTTCTGCTGCTGCTTATCTACTGAACAAGGGAAACCTCTAACATTACATCATTATGGGTTTTTGTGAGATTTTGAGTATAAGGCTATTTAAAGCAGTTTGAATATCAGGATTTCATTTTGGAATCCCTGAAGATAAGGAAGGGCACAGACTCCCTTTTACAATACATTTTGTTCAAAAATACGTAAATATCCATACTGAGAATGTAATTTCAAGACTGATGGACTTGATGGATTACAGAACTTTGAAAAAGGCTAGGTCAGTGATGGCTAAATTTTTTGGCACTGAGTGCCCAAAGCATGCGCGCGTGCATGTGCACTCCCAAAATGCAATACACGTGCATCCCCCACGCATGTGCGTGCTTCTCTCTCTGTGGGCAAATGAGTCGTCGCCCCAGCTCAGCTTCACCATGCATGCACACGCTTGCCCTCCTGCCGGCCAGCTGATCTTTGGGTCTCTGCCACGCTTGCACCCCCCATGCATGCACGACAGAGACCTGAAGACCAGCTCGCTGGCAGGAGGCATGCGCACCCAGGCACAGCGGAGCTGAGCTGGGGTGACAGCTCGCGTGCCCACAGAAGGCTCTGCGTGCCCCCCCTGGCATGTGTGCCATAGGTTTGCCATCACGGGGCTAGGTGGTACTCTTCTTCCTTGTTTGTTAAAAAACAAAACAAAACAACAGCAATGTTGGCATGTTGTTTAGATCAGCGGCCCCAAATCTTTGCAGCTTGGCGGCCCGGCTAGGGGTGAGAAGGGAACTGGGCCACGCAAGTGGTGGGCTGCCACGTGTGAACCTGCAGCCCTTGCATGAGTCGCAGACTGGCACGCAGCGTGCAGTTCAAGTTGCATGAGCGCAGGCCAGCATCCATACTCACTCCACTCACGCAACCCAGTTCCGAATAGCCCAGTTGAGGGCCTGGGGGTTGGGGACTCCTGGTTTAGATCTCCAAAAAACATCTCCAAAGGCAGAAGCCTACCCTGACATATCTATCTGTATCCAACTGCTTGGAAGACAAAATCAAGCCCACTGATACAGAGAAGAATATATATAAACCCTATAATTTTTAAAAAAGAGACAGAGAGATACTACTCACCCAGCATCTTGGGCTTCATGAGCTCGGAGTATAGATAATAAGTTATTGTGCTGTAGGAAGTCACATACAGCAGGGTAACTGTTTGAAATTAAGAAGAAAGATATTAGTTCATTTAAAGTTTAAATATTAGATTAAAATACACACGGAAAAATAAATTAGTCACTTTCTTCAAGAATATATATAAGTGTCAAAGGTATTTGTGTACCTCCTCTTTTTTCCAAAGTCTCAGTTTGAACTGAAAATGACATAAATGCCTCCCCCCATTCTTTATTCCATAGTCCATAAAGCTTTGCTTTTGATGTCTTACTCTTGTAAAGTTCTATTATACAATTTTTGTAGTTTATTTACCATTTTTGTATAACTTTCATTCAGTCATTCCATTTTTGTAGTTTATCTACCATTTATGTATAACTTTCATTCATTCATTCCATTTTTTTCTACCAAACGCAACTACTTCAATTTTTAAATCCACATTTGTCATCAGATCATGGCATCTATCTAACATTCACTGCAAATTATTTGGGCCCTCTGCCAACAGTGCAGCATCACCTACATCAAAATGCTTGCACATTCATGTTTCCAGCCAACAAAGCTCTAACACTGCAACGAATATTCTTTAAATATTTATGCATAAATACATTATACTGTACTACAAAGTGGACACCACATATATTATCTTACTCCCTTTTCATTGTTAAACTATTCATAAAACATTCTCACAAATGTTTTAGTTCCATCATATGTCTCTTTCAGCAGCTAACTTCAACTCCACATTCAGGTGAAACATTGCATAATCAAAGTGATTTGTTTTATAATATGCTTGTTCTAAATTAAACAACATAAATACACTTCCTTTCTCATGTTTCTAATTTTCTTTGTGACCTGCCGAAGATAAAAATCTTGTCTGCACAGCCCTTCCCTTGCACATCCTGAAATTCCAAGTTTTTGTTCAATCTTATCTCTTCTCTTCACTCTTCAAATCCTTTCAACACGAATTCTGCTAAGCACCTAACCAGATATGATTAATAAGCTTATCTCCTTGGGATAGTTACAGTACTCATTTTTGTTAACTTACCCTTTGTACAGGGGATCAATAATGTCATTTTTTGAATCACCAGACACAACTGAAGTCTTCACACGTTTAAACAAATTACACAGCCATTCCATAAGCAAACCACATTTATACCACTGTTCCTATTTCACAGTAAACACCTTATGCCTTTGCAACATTTTCATAGAATTCATGATTTGCTTTTCATGGGGAGGGGGAGACATTATTTACTTATTTATTGAATTTATGGGCTATGCAATCTGTCATGACAAAGGATTACAGTACATTACCAAACTGAAAAGTCAGAGAAAAAGCTATTTAGAAAATCAAAACATCATCCAATTTAGCTCAGGGCCTTAAGAGCTCATTTAAATGGGGCCGGAGTAGGAATAATATGAATCTCAGAATGATATTCCAGTAAAAGGTACCTTGCAGCATTCCTTCACTTCAGAGTCATTCTAAATCATTTAAGCACTTTTTAATTCCATTCATTCTGCTTCCTCTTCACCTATTTCCAAAAACCTTTTTATTCCCACCGAAATTGCTTTCTCTGCTTCTTCTTAATGCTAACAAACTTATTACTTTACTTTTTTTTGCAACTAACCATTTCTCTCGAAACCCATTATACACTATCTTTTTATTATTTCAATTTTTTTTGCAGCAAATATTCTCTCATAACCATTAATTTCAACAGTCCACGAAGCATCCTTTCATATAGTTCCAATTACTATAATTCCTCATTGTACACTGTTGGTATTATAGAAAATTAGTATTTTTTCTTATTCATCTTGTTTCTTTGATCTGTTCATATAACTTAGAACAAGGGTGTCAAACTCCATTTCATTGAGGGCTGCATCAGGGTTGTGTTTGACTTTGGGGGGCTGGGGTGAATAGGGCCAGGTGAGTGTGGCCAGCTTGACATCACTCATGTTGGGGGAGCCTGTGTTGGCCCAAGCGCTCTGCCAGCAAAAACAGGCTCCCGAGCTCTGTTTTTGGCTGTGATGGCCTCCTGCAACCTTCTGCCAGCGAAAACAGAGCTTGGGAGAGCTGTGGGTGGCCCTCCCAAGCTCCGTTTTACTGGCAGAGGTACCGTGGGCCAGTTCTAAGCACTTTGTTTCCAGGGCAGCTCCATGGGCCAGATCTAAGCACCCTATGGGCTGGATCCGGCCCCTGGGCCTTGAGTTTGACACCCCTGACTTAGAAGAATAATTTCCCACCTCACCTTTTACAATAATATACACTTTGCATTAATTCAGAATGTTGAACAAATTCTTCCCAAACTCAGTCCTGGTTCTTCCAATATCTCTAGTCCTTGAATTTAATATGTAATTGTCCACAACCTATAGAATTTTAATTTGATTTATTTTCAATCTAGATGACACAATATAATGCATATGTCAGTCTGCACTTTCATTTGGAATTAAACCTATACCTTACTTCCCTGCATGCATCCATCAATTCTACTTTCAGGCCACTTTCATTCATCTCTGTTACTCTTTCTTTTTTACATTTACAGTCATATTACATATCAATGTTTGTTTGTTTTTTCATTTCATTTGTTAATTCATGTTCTTCATCATTCATTGGAATTATGTTCCAATTGTAATCTTTCACATGCCATGGTAATCACTAAATGGATCCACTGATAAAGCCTTCTGCCAATCATTGTAGCTTTAGTTAGCCAAGGTTTTAACATAATAGTTTTAGTAAGCTAGACAAGACATACACTATGGCTATTAACCTTAGTAACAATTGTGCCACACGTTAAAAATAAAAACAGCATCACTGTTAAAAATAAGGCATATGGTTAGTCTAACTATGTTTTGGCCAGTGTGTCAAACTGAAACCCAATTTTATCTCAAGAATGTTCACATTATTTTATGCAAACTAAGAACTCTTATCTAGAACTATTTTGTGAAAGAATTTCACTGCCTGCATGTACTTAGAACTTAGAATCACTTTATTGTCACTTTGAATGTACACTAATCGGCATACACTAAAATGAAATTTTGTTGCACGCAGCTCTCAAAGGGTCACCACATCCAATATACACTACATAAACATGACTAAATAAATAAATAAGTACAAAATTATGCATATACCCACATATATTATATGACACAGAGAAACAACATAGTCTAGTTCAGATGTATACATGTACATGGCGAAAAAAATGTAGGAGACAGATCAATTATACTGATACACACACACTTCCATATTATGTAATACACACACACACACAACTTAACCAACAAGTGCAGATACAAACATCTAATTGCATGTAAGGCTGAAAAGTCAAATTTCAGAAGAAAAAAAGTTTCATTGTCTGCCCTGAGTCCTGAATACATCATGCTTACCATAGGAAAGTTACATTCCTATGATGAGACCCAGTTCAAATCCTGTGTACAATTGTGAAGTAATTTTGATTGAAATTGTCTCCCCATTGTGACACAAGTTATATGAATTAGGAGGGAGGGCTTATTAGGGACATTCACGTACTGTTTACTTCCAATTTTGGGAGAATGTTAATAGGGCTTTCATGAGATTCATTTAAGAATTTCCATTTTTTCCCCACCATCCCACTTCAAAAAGAGAAAAAGAAATGGATAAAATCTCAATATGATCACTTTTTACTTTTCCCTCAATGTGCAAAAGTTGGCTAAGAATGGACAGATAAGGATTTAATGATAAGAATGTTACCAAAGAGGGGTCGGCAATCTATCCACAGCATGCAATACTTCTTACTCTGTTTCACTACAGTGGGATAAATGCTTTTCATGAATTTACCCTTAACACAAGCATTATGCTGAAGTAACTATGGTAACTGTCTCCAGTTATATAACCAAGAAAGCTACAGGTGACATGAAACAGGGAAGAATTTCTTTCTTTCTACTGAAAATGCATGATATTCAGTTTTGTAGCTCTGGGGGCTTATAAGGATAAAATAAAAATAATGCTAAATGTGTAACACATACAAATGCAAACAGTAATCTGAAAATGCTAGGGAGACAAACTGTGTCTTAGAAACACTCCTGATTCTAATAAGAAAATGACCAAGAAAGGCCTCAGTAGAGAAAAAACAGAATTTGCTCATGGTGTTAATCATATCCATGAAGGAATGGCAAAAGTTGCCTTGTTATAGACCAGAGAGAGCATACTACTATACAAGAATTACAGAAGAAGGGACCTTGGAGATCTTCTAGTCCAACCCCCTGCTCAAGCAAGAAATCCTATACTATTTCAGACAAATGACTGTCCAATCTCCTCTTAAAAATTGCCTTATTTTTGGATATACGTCTACAGATAATTGAAAAAGACTTCATTAATATACTTCTACTATAAAGAGACAGGTCTTTTGAAGTAAATTTAACATTTTCAGATATTTAACATTATAAATCATGAAATATAAGGAGAAATGTTCTTTCTGGAGTAAAACCTTTTGTATATGTTTCCTACTTAGTATATTTTTTAAGATAAGCTCATATAATTAAAGCACTGTGACATATCAGGCAACACTTCCCAGAATTAAGTCTGCTCATCTGAACTGAAGGGCTCTCCTTTCCACAAAAGATATGTTTTTTTTCTGCACTTCTGGAGGAACAAGTGGAGCTGATGACAGCAGCAAAGAGCCAGCAATTAAACTTGCCTTTGAAACCTCTCTGGACAAGGAGAGGCCTTGAGATCACCCAAAGTGCTCCTGAGGAGACTGCAAGACAGTGATCTCTGGTGAGTTTAGAGCTCTGGGAGATGATGAAATCACCATCTCCCTCAACTGCCATAGGTGCCTTTGAAACAATATTAAGTTCACATATTTCCTTTTCTAATCACTTATGAAATTTACAGGTCCAGAAAATTTTGAAAGACTGTGGAATTAATTATAAAGAATCCTTCCTGTGAAAAATGATTTTGTTTTAATTCTTTAAAAAAAAAATAAAGTGAGATTTTAAAAATTGGACACTACGGGAAATAAAATTTACAATTCAAGCAGAAGACCACAAAGTAGACTTAAAATTACAGAATAGAGCGAAATATTCTTATCATTGACCATTTTAAAGTATTTTTTGAAAAATGGACTCAGAAGTTAATTTTAATAGTATCAATAACATCATCTGCCTTTATAGAGAGATTGTGTCTAAAAGATATGGTGAAAGAGGAACAAGTTTTACCTGACAAGATCAAGTTAAACATGGATAAATGTTTATAAATGACTTTGTGTAGAAGAAAAATTAAAGACTCCACACCACTGCTAAATGAAACCTCAGCATATTACCTGATTGCTGCTAAGCTAGAAGTTGAAATACCACTACTTAGAATATATAAAAACACAAAAATCTCAAAAATTCCCCCTTTCGTATAGCATTTTACAATAACATTTATTTATTTATTATTTATAAATAAATCTCAAAAATCGCCCTTTCATATAGCATTTTACAACAGCATTTAGGCTTATATACTGCCCCATCATTATTTGTAATGAATGTATTTATGATGACTATGATCATGATTTATCACTAATATCTTTTATGTATACTGAGAGCTTATGCATCGAAGATAAATTCCTTGTGTGTCCAATCACACTTGGCCAATAAAGAATTCTATTCTATTTATAGCACAATTTACTTGCAAATTGCCACCAATAAGCGGAGTCCACATTTTACCAACCTTGGAAGGATGGAAGTCCTCGATCCCTGTCAGGATTGAACTCCAAGCTATGGGCAGTTTGCTGAAATACTACAGTTTACCCACTGCAGCACCAGGGCTCTCATTATCAAATCCTCTCAAATTTCCTGCATAGCCATCATATATATATACCGGTAGTGTATATAAAAGTACATGTGCTACATATTACATGTTGTTTGAACATATAATATTCTAGACCAAATTCAGGAAAATAGAAATAACAGCCTTAAATGTGGTTAAGGAACTTATTTTAATCCTGAACCAATCTTCCAATTTTTAATATAATTAAAAAGTTAAATAGGAACATGGAGATTCATTTGAATGTGTATTTTTTTAAAGAAAAACAAAAGCATTGCTGAGGATGAATGGAGTGCAAGATAGTTTAACGAACTGGAGCTGTGCTTGCCATCGGCACACTGATGATTGACAGGAGTGAGGCTTGAACTGCAGGAACTCCTGTCAAAAATCTTAGAAATATAGTTCTGAGGCAGCACACAATTGGCCCAGCTTGTTACGGAATCACAGAGTCTGAAAGAGGCATTTAGGACATTGGGTCTAATCTCTGTTCAGAATAGGAATCCAAATTAAAGCATCCCCAACATTTGGCTACCTTCCTCCTGCTTGAACAAAAACCAGTGAGAGGATTATCATTACTTCTCTTGGAAGCTGGTTCCAGTGTAAAAACTGCTTCTACTGACAGGTTGCTTTGAATGTTCAGAAGAGTCCAGAAGCAATCCTCTCCTTGTTCTTTAGAGCTCAACGTGTACCCAGTTTTGAAGCTTTTTCTATCGAACTCCATTAAAATCAGATGTCAATTAAAACAAACTTGAGAGAATTCAAACTGGCTTCCCAAGAAAGTTATTTCAGATAACAAAATGTGGGCCTAATGCTCCTCCATGTTTTGAGGGAAGGTTTATAACAACTGAAACGAGGGAATACATGCGCATATTGTCTGAAAGCTAACTTTCAGCCCCAATGCCTTGCACACATTATTCTTTCAGTAAATCCTATTCTTCTTGGAAACTCCAGATAAAAGATAAGTGTAAATTGGGGTTCTCCAATGAGATGGCTTTAAATGAGGTATTATTGCCATAGAATTACAAACAGAATACACAAAGATGTCACTTAGAGCTTAATTGGGATGCGGCAGATTTAATTTTAAGCCAGCATTATATCTGATCCAATTTACAAATAAAAAACTTCAGAGGACCTCCACACATCCTTCACAAATGACTCTAGTCTTTCTTGCTTTTAGCCAGAAAAACACTATTATCAGCATGTCCATTTTTTCAGCAATTTTATTTCCAATTTCTATTTCTTTTCGACCAGTGCTTTTTATAATATAGTATGTATAGCAATAGCAATAGCACTGTATTTATATACCGCCTATCAGGGCTTGCAACCCTCTCTAAGCGGTTTACAATGT
>JANHJO010001007.1:282295-296158 GCA_032468235.1 Pseudoxyrhopus heterurus | reverse complement strand
ACTTCCTTTAAAGAAAAAAAAAACCGAGCAAGGCCGGGTAATCAGCTAGTATGTAATAAAAATGCTGATTAATATTATTCTATGGATCAAGATTTAATCTGTCTTTTTATGTTTGCATTTTTTTGTTTTAAGTTATGAAATCTGTTCCTTTCACCCTTCTATTTACAAGACTGCACAATGCACTAAACAATCCAGCAGACATCTGGAAAGGTATAGGCAGATGTTTTTCTCTCTCTTGTTCACAGGAACCTGAGGCACAATACTTTGCCATTTTCCTGGTGGAAGGCAAGAGAGACAGCAGGGTCATTCACTATCTACCCAACAAAATGGCCATGCCCAAGAGTCTATTTGAATCTATTTCCGAGTCAACCTCCTTCTCCCCCTTTAACTCCCTTCATTGTGATTAGCTTCTGTAAAGGTGACATTCTCAGGAGTACTTCTGGCTACATGACAGGAAATTGAACTAATGGAGGAGACCTCTTCTTCAAGAAATCAATCAATCTATCAATCTGTCTGTCTGTCTGTATGTCTATCTGGCTTCTTTCCAGGCAAAATATGTTCCCTTTTAAAGGCATGATACTCTGCCCCAAGCAATTGGAAAAAGTAACATGGATGTAAATCCCTTACCATCCTGACTTAGGATAATTGGAATTGTGATCCTATAGCATTTCAACTCACTGTATTTTAGTACCGTGGCATTCTGGATTTGCTTTTCAAACCCAATCATATTTTGTGTCCCAGTCAGATTTCTGGATATGATATTAAGATATAGGCTATCCTGAAACAATCCTATAGTGTGAAAATTGAAACTGCAGGGAAGTCCTAATTTTTTTTAAAAAAAATCTTTTTATGCCGTTTTTTTCTCTTCTTCTTTTGATAAAAGTTCTTTTCATAAGTCACCCTCCCTGATTCCTAGGCCCATTCACTTCTCATTAATGCACTGAATCATTTCCTAACATTCTCTAGTGGTAAGTTCTCTTTCTTTGTAGCGAGTGACAACCTAAAATAGTGAAAGACTTTCATCTGGTTGTCTTTTCATTTTGAAGGGTTTTATTTTTCTATTTCCTTTTTCCGACAGCTAATTGACTGGCCTGAAGCAAGGCTGCTACTCTTCTTTGTATTCTAGTTTATATATGTACCAAACTATAAATCATAACATTGATTTACCGCAAATAGATGCCATGAGGCTTAATTAAAAAGTTGTGCCTTCTTCTAGGCTATAGAAAATGTGGGATCTTTTTATATAATGATCACATGATTACTAAACTTTTAACAACTATAGAATGTAAAATGCAATCTGAAATGCAATGATATTATAGTATAATTAAAAATTACCAAATTTTTGGTATTTCATCTAAGATCAAGTTTCAACTAAATGATAGCATTGAAATACTACCTATTCCTTAAGTTTCAACAATATGCTGTTTTCTATTGGACTGACTCTAGGTGGGAATTATGGGAACTGAAAGCAGAAGGCTACTCTGAACAATACTAGGTATTATAAAACTGAGAAAATTAAGCTGTTTCTCTTTTGACAAAGCATAGTCTAATTAAAAAAAATTGAAATAATCTTCTACAGCATTTTCTAACTGTTCATCAATCCTAAAAGGAAAAGTTCTGGCTTCCACTGAATATTAAACTTCAAAATTCACTGTATCAATGTATGTACTGTATTTTAATCCATTTTTAAGGTTTTTCACATGTCCACCAAGTATGATAAAATGTCCTTTCAATTTGTTCACATTTCCAACATACATTCTAGATAATTTGTCTAACATTGTGTACCAATGATATATTAATTTATAAAAATTCTTTAAAATCATACCATAATGAAAATTTCAACTCTTTAAAAATCATATTTTCCCACTGATCCATCTGCATATTATAATCAAAATAATTAGCTGACTTGTAACCCATTCTTCCTGTTTCAAATGTCAACAAAAGTTGAAGCATTTAAGCAATTATATGTTCATCATCAATATATAACAGTACCTCAATTTCTGTCTTACTTTGTTCCATACAGAAGTCTTTTTATCCATTTTGAATCTTTCCGTTTTAAAAAAAATAAATTTTATTAATTACATTTCTTAGTGCTTAATAAGCACCATATTATCTGAGTATTTGTTTTGCTTAGCAATACAGATTCCATTCTTACTCTCCACCCCTTTTCTCCAACCACTGGAGAACCATAAGTTACATGTTTGATAATATTCTGTGTCTTCTTTCTATTTGATTTTCAATGTAAGTCTATCCATTTCTGCACAATCTAATATCTTCTTAATTGTCTCTTCATCTTGTGGTGTTTCTTCATTTTTCCAATATTATTGCTGCTGTTAAGACATATAATACTAAATACATACTTTTCTTACCCAATACTCATTTTGAATCTTTCTGATAACTATAAATGGCAAAACCATTGACAACCATTCTTCTTCTATTAGTTGCTCTCTCTATAGATTAATTTTATATTTCCTTTAAAGATTTTCCAATAATTCTTGGTATGTTAACTATTTGTTTTTACTCGCCATATCTCTTCAATGCACAGGAATCCACAGAAATGTTTTCAGGCATAGCCTGGTTTTGTATTTATTTTACATTCTCAATAAGGCATATCTAATAAAATGATATTTAAAATACATATTAATTTTAACTTTATCATAACATATATCTATGCCATCCAAACTTCAGGTCATGGTCACCTAACTTTAAAAGACCAAGAATGGGTTTCTCTGCTCAAACATTAAGCTGCAATTTCAAATCCAGTAAACCCAGTCTTCTTTCCTTTGCTTCTTGTAGCACATTATATTTAACTTGAGGGGTTTTCCCCCCTTGCCATATCTTTTCCCATTGTTGAGTCGTATATCACTTGTCAAAATAGGTATTGTCTGAAACAGAAATATCATTCTAAGCAAAACATTAATTTTCACCACAGAAGTTCTCCCTAACAGCGACAATTTTAATTTGTCCCATCTTAACATGTCCTTAATTTTATTCCAGTACAGAAATAACATACAATTCATATTTGTCATATCGTTTTACTTTTTTCAATCTTAAATTCAGTTTTCTCCATCAGTTTCATTTGATCTTCTAATTTCATTTTCTTAGCATCTTCATTTTCTAAACGTTAGCAATTTTCCCATTAATGTTTCTACTCCTTCTACCAGTTCTATCAAAACTAATATCGGGTCATCCATAAATTCTTTTTTAAAGCTTAACTCCCACAATTTTCTCATTTTGTCTTATTTCTCTATTCAATACAGGTAGTCCTCAACTTACAACCATACATTTAGTGACCGTTCCAAGTTACAACGGCATTCAAAAAAGTAACTTATGACAGTTTTTCACACGTGCAACATCTCCATCATCAGAGGATCAAAAATCAAACACCTGAAAACTGATTCATATTTATGATGGTTACAGTGTCCTAGGGTGATGTGATCCCCATTGCGATATTATGTCAAGCAAAGTCAATGGGAAATCCTGATTCACTTAACAACTATATTACTAAATTAAGGACCACAGTGATTCACTTAACAACCATGGGAGAAAGGTCATAAAATGGGACAAAAGTCACTTAACAATTATGCCACTTAGCAACAGAAATTTTGGGGTCAATTATGGTCATAAGTTGAGTACGACCTGTATCTCAAGAACTAAAACAAGGATAGAAACCACAGATATGCTTATTTGGTGCCTTTTTGAATCTCACAAAGTTTTTGTTAGTTCTCCATTAACAATTATTTGTCTTTCTATGAAGTATAAGTTAATTTTATCCATTTAATAAAAGTTAAAACGTTCCAACACTCTAAACAAGAAAATCCAATTCAAATTGTCAAATGACTTTTCTGCATTCAAATTTACCAATTGAGTTGTTGCAAATACAGTACTCTTTTCTCTGATGTAATATTCTAATTGATGATTTCTTAAGTATAATTGTATTTGTATTATCAATATTTAATCTAGTGTTAAAATGCTGCTGCAAAATTTGATCTCTGGCATCTTTTTTCCTGACAAAGTACACAGGGACATCCCTTGGAACATTTCTTAATTTTGGAAATCATGTATTAATCCTGTAAATCTTATCAGTCTCTAGCTCAATATCCTTTTCCTTCCAATACAGAAAATTAGACAGAGATTTAAGAATCTTTTTTCTGATATGCATGTTCTTCTGGAATTCTTCTGAATCTTAAACAAAAATCTGTTTCTCTCACTTCTAGTAATGCCATTTTGCCAAACATTTTTACATCTCTCTGTTTATAAATTACTTTACATAATTTACACTTCGTCACTAATTGGTTTTAGATCTTCACACAATTGTCCTACAGTTTCTTCTATTTATTTATTTATTTATTTATTTATTTATTTATTTATTTATAGGCCACTCCACTCCCAAAGGACTCCAGGCGGCTTACAATATACCAATTCATACAAAAAATATAAAAACCAATTAATATCAAATATAAAACATTAAAAGAATAAAATCCTTAAAAGCTCTTAAAACCATCCTTAAAAAATCCTCGCCACAGGTAGAATCCTCAGCCCCAAGCCTGTTGGCGCAGCCAGGTCTTGACAGCTCGGTGGAAGGTCAACAGGTCGGGAATGATCTGAATCCCAGGGGGCAGCTGGTTCCAGAGGGTCGGTGCAGCCACAGAGAAGGCTCTCCCCCGTGGGCCCGCCAGCTGACATTGTTTAGCTGACGGGACCTGTAGGAGGCCAACTCTAACAGGGCACTGGGAGGCATATGGTGGTAGAAGGCGGTCTCGAAAATAACCCGGTCCTAAGCCATGTAGGACTTTAAAGGTCATAACCAGCACCTTGAATTGCACCCAGAAGCTGACTGGGAGCCAGTGCAGCTCGCGCAGGAGTGGTGTTACATGTGTGCACCGAGGCACATCCATAATAATCCGCGTGGCCGCATTCTGGACCAGATGTAGCTTCCGAATGTTTTTCAAGGACAGCCCCATGTAGAGCGCATTACAGTAATCTAAAACTATTTCTTCCATACCTTTTTTCTATTCCTACAAATCTTTCTTTCATTTTCTTTTTGAAAGCACCTAAACTATTGGCAACCGTTGCAGTCATCTTCTTGCCAAATTCCTCAAACATTTTCTGCAGTAAATCTAATGAAATATCGTCATGCATAAATTGTTCTGCTGAACCTCTCCTTCCTTCTAATTTTGCATCTTTTCTTGTGGTTGCCATTATGATAAAATGAAAGTATGTTTATAACTAGTGTGAAAGTTAAAAGCATATTTCTCTCTCTTTTTTTTTTTTGCTTTTCTCTGTCTTTAACACTTTACACCCAATTAGCTCTCTGTAGTTAAAGTCACATAATCTTGCTCATAATACCTTTATCTTCTTTTTTGTAAAATCCACCGATTATCTATTTTCCTTAATAATAAACAATCAGCATTTTCACAAAGCTCTGGTCTTTTGTCTAATTAACTACTATTTTCAAAGACACTTTTGCCAGAAAAAAATGTATTCTTCTATTTTCTAAAATTACTCTTTCCTACATCTGTTTAAAACTTTCTTGAATCACAAACTTGTTAAGATTTTTGCTTCTAAATTTAAATCTTTTAAGGAAGGATTTTCTTAATTTAAAAAAAAAAAAAGATAACATTCTGACTTTGTTCCTTTTTTGCTGTTCAGAATATCTCCCTTAAGTTATAAATTGATTATATCCTAAATGAGTTTAAGAAAGCAATGTTTTTTCTAGCTGTATCTGTAAAGCCTATACTGAGAACTTTGGTGTGCCGATATTCCCTTGGTTGCCAAGCTGCTCAATTCATGATCAACCACAAGAAACTCAATCCTTGTGGTGTCCTTGCAGGAGCAGCTATACAGAGATAAGTGATCAATCTCTTGATTGATTCTTCTGGCAGAGAGATTTTTCTCAGAACCTGCTTCCTGGTTACTGATTTCACTATGACACTGTCCCTGCTCACAGGGACATCTAACCCACCATAGGTCCTCATCCAGAAGACAACCTATTCCAAATATAAGAATTCCAAATGTAAGAATTTTCTCTCTCTCTCTTTATCATATTACATCATATACTGTATGTTAGCCATATGCATTCAAAACATACAACATACTCATAGGAAAAGGAAACTGCAGTGGCATCCTTCTGTGATTAAGCAGCTTGAGAGGATAGAGCAGCAACCTTAAACTAAGCTGGTTGGGAATTTAAATGTTTAAGCATTGCAATCTCATTTTTTCTGCACTGCCTCAAGTTGGTATTACATTATCATTGGTAACATCTGTCTGTTTTATTTTACTCTCAAAGATCGTATTAACACAAGTTTTTTTTACCATATGTTGAATATTCTTTGACTTATTTATTTATGACATCTGGAAGCTCATAAATCAACTTTAGGATTGATCACTAAATTAATAATTCATTAAGATGATGATATGTAAAAAGAAAAATCCTCATGTTTGAAATGCTTTCTACCCTAAGAGATTCAGTACTAATTATCCACCTAGCTTTTTAAACATTTACTAGATTTACTGAATGCAAGATTTTTATGTCAGTTTCATGAAGACCTGATTTTCAATGGCAACAAATATACATCAGTTAAATAAGTAAATAATGCAACCTCCTATGGCTCACTCTTTAATCAAATGAGTAGGTATTTGGCCAGTTCAGAGCATTCTTGTTCTAAACAGAGTATAAAGAATTTGAATACTGGTTTTATTGAAAATTGACTAAAGGCTTTGTGTATGAAATAATTTTGTCCTAAAAGTGTACTTCTACTTTAATAGTCAGATCAAGTGTTGTTTAAATATGAAAATTAGAACTTTTATAAAATCCACTGAATATTATCTCATTAGCAAACACCAAATAGGCAGTTGCTAACCCTAAATATGTGATATTGTTCAGTATTGGATTGCTACTTAGAACAGAATTTAGATACACTGCACAAACCTCTCTGTATTCCATTCATAGAACAACTATTTTCAGATGATTGCATGAAGAAAAATCGAATTTCAGAATTATTTTATATTTCTTTTGAAAATTGGGAAGATGCACTTGTCCCTGCCCAATTTCAAAACTATTCCAATTCTGCACTATCCAAACCAGCAGGAAACGTATCCCTTCCACTAACTATACAATATTCCATCATGCATTAGAAGAATAACTTTGGAAACTGCACAGGTCACAATTCTGTGTCTTGTCTTCAAATCCAGAACACTGAGTCACGACACCCAGCATTTTAATTTAGAGTATATGTCAAGGCACAAATTAAGCAGAATGCTGTGTTGTGACATTCCTCTTTGACTTTAGCATATTGCAAAATATTCAGATAATGGAAGGGGAATCTTGATTGCAGCCAGAAATGTATTTTGCTTGCAGAAGATATGCTATATTTGCCAATCTTTATTTACAAATTGTATTTGTCGCTTGACCCTTTAACAAAATATGTCACTATATAAAATTCAAAAGACTTCTCCAAGTGACATTTATCTGAAGGTCAGCTCTAACTAAACATGCCTGAATTATAAGACTTCTAGTATATAGGAACTACAGTGAAAAAATGCATGAGAACGCTATTACTTCCAATTGGCACAATCAGTTTTGAGCATTTGGATGACTGTGGAAAAGCTAAATCATGCAAATCTATGGTCTTAAAAGATACTGCAGGTTTGGCTTCCATTCTAGCTGCTTTCTCAGCTACAAATCATTTGCCTATTTGTCCAGAGACTCCTATTTAGATGAAGGAATGAAGAAAGTATGCTTTTAGATTGCTACAGAAAAGAAGAATTTGAATAAGAGAAGCCAAGAGAAATCTACTGATAATTCCTGGAATGCTTTTCTTAAACGATCATTACTGCTTTTTATTTTTGCAAAGAAGAGAAATGCAACTGTTTTAAAGACCAACCTGTATCAATACAGTAAAAGAGTATATTTGTAGCTCAGGATTGAAATGATGGATCTTTGGTGCTCTCTGAGCTTGCTTGTTTTCTTGCAAATGTTTCATTACCTTACCTAGGTAACATCATCAGTTAGCACTGATCAGCTAGCACTGATGAGGTTACCTAGTTAGGGTAATGCCACATCTGCAAAAAAATCAAGCAAGCTCAGAGAGCACCAAGAACTCCTCACTGACCTGTATATTCAAAATCAGGTTAAAGGAGGCTAGAATTCAAAAGAGACTAGAATGGTAGATTATACCTGCAGTATAATCAAACCTGGAAGAACTGACATAGTCCTCAGTACGATAAGTAATACAGCAAAAACTAGCAAGGAGTTTCACACCATCATCGGTCATCAGAGAGCTATCTCCTCCTTTTCAAGATGACATTAACATTATTTTTAATGTTTTTCAATTTTGTTGGGGGTCTAGAAAATACAAAAGACAACATTTGGGGAAGAAATAGTGAACTGAAGACTGTTCTGCAAAAAGCATGCATGGTGTCCTAGTGTATCTATCTTAAAGGGTTGACACATGGTTATAAAACAACTACCCAATCATGAAACATTAGATGATCTTTCCCAGAGACCACATGTAGATAAAGATTGATAACATTGTTAAATTTAATTCACATTTTCTTTCTTCTTCTTCTGATGTAAAGATATCAGTAACCAAATCAGAGTAGATACTGCTAGTTACATCAGCTGAAGAACCTGGAAACTCCAAATCTGTCTTCCAGAAATGAGGCAGGAACTTTCTTGAGATCCAATCTAGCAAGATAGGTAAGGCACAATGTCTACAGTATCCTCAACTCTACTGATCAAAGTGGTCAAAGGACTATGAAGAAATGCCCATGTCTATGGATATCTGGACAAGGGTGCACAGATTCCTGTGAGTAAAGAAGTTAATGCTATACAAGCAGGAAGGACAATGTAGGTCCAATAGGTCCAATAGGAAGCTGATGAAAAGGAGAGAACTGTAAGATATTGTCAATTCGGGACATAAATTATATTAGAAGGGTCAAGAAGTACTGATTAGGAATTATACTGCCATGCATGTCAGGGAAGTTAAAATATCAAAGAAACAAGAAATCAGGAGTTTTAATGGTAACTCCTACACCAAAACTGATACTGTGATGCATCTAACACCACTTCTGCATGAACTGCATTGATTAACAGTGTGTTTCCAGGTGCAATTCAAGGTGAAATCAGATCTAGCAAAATGGACACTGTGGATCCTGTCAGCCAGAGTGTTGGCTGGTCAGGACTAGAAGATGGGCTTTTTCTGAAGGGGCCTCTAATCAATGAAATATCTTCCTTTTGGAGATTAGAATGGCCCCAACCCTGTTAGCTTTTCGTAAAGTCCTAAAAATCTGGCTATGTTCCCAAACCTGGAGTGCTGAATGTGTTAAGGGCCCCATTTCCTGCCTGTATTGCTAACTGGTCAAATGTTTCAGCTGCTATGTATATTTATTTAGAATGTTTCTATTGTTTTTATTATTTTAAAATGTTTTAGTATTTTTATTGTAATTTTATTGTAATTGTAAGCCTCCCAGAGTCATTGACTAAGATGGGCAGCTAGAGAAATTAAATGAATGAATGAATGAATGAATATGAATCCTTCATACCGCAGTTGTAACTAGCACCTATAATGTCCTCCATGAAGTTATATAATAGCCCTTTAAAATAATTCAAATTAACTGTCTATGAAATATTCCATTCTGAAACCATGCATTCTTCATTAGTCTTGAATGAATGATCCTGTGTTCTGGAATGAAGAAAAAGAAAGTGCATCTGGCATTTTATTCCTCTTAATTTTTATGCTAAACTGAAGACTTAATTACTAGGCTTAACTGAAGTGTTATCTAACACTCTCCCTTCAAAGGAAGAACTATTTTTTTTAAAAAGAAAAAAGTAATCATACTTATAAAATAAATGGTAAATTAAAGAAGAATGAACATAGCCTAGTCCTAACTTATTTCTGGGGTAGAAGGGAAAAAGGACAAATGTATTATTTTAAAAAATCCAGATATTTTATTGAGTTTTGCAGTGTGTATGTGTGTGTGTGTGTACAAACATAATATGCACCAATACACATACATACACACGCATGCATGCATACCCACATATATACATACATACAGTACATACACATACATAATATGCACCCACACATATAGTATATATAAAAGTTTGAAATGCTTCATTTTCCTTTGCAATGCATTATTATATTTCTCCCACCCACCTTGTATAATTTCCAATTCTTGTTCCTAAAAATACAAAGGTTTTCTTCATGCACTGTTGTCTCTACTTGAAACAATTTGCAGGCAGCAGGCAATTCCACCCACCACAAAAAAAGACAGATTCAGAGAACTTAGCAGCTGATGGTCCAAGCCCTTAAAACCTGTTTGACTTTACAATAGATGCTGTTTTTTCCTTAATATCTGGAATAGGATTAAAAACATAGAATGGCCTTAAGGAGCAGTATTAACCTACACAAAGTGTAATTTAACACAGCTAGGAAGAATACATATTGCCCCTTTATTCCTCTTACTGTATTTTATATGGAAGAAACATAATTAAATGCAAGATAACTGTTAGTCATCACAATTATCTGATGCTACTGCAGGGGGGAGTGGAAAGGAAGATTGCTTTTAGACTTGGCCAAATTACAAAAAAGTTTAAAATAATTTTAAAACTGTCAGGAAGGTGAACATGAATGATTTAAACTGCAATCCTGCATACAGAGCGTGGAAGTCAGAAGGATTCAGAAGACTTAGTTTGAAGAAACAGAGAGAAACAGTTTTGCAGGGCAATATGATAACTTTTTAGAATCCATAAGGCTGTAAAAAAGGAAATGCTTTGTGGAGAAGGCAAGGAAAGGGGAGTGAGTCATTTAGAGTACACACAGTCTTCAACTTATAACCAGCTGCTTAGTGACAATTCGAACTTTCAATGGACCTCCCCAAAGCTACTCATGACTTGGTTTTGAAGTTTCAACAGCTGCTCCTCTAATCACCTGATGGCATTTATGGTAGTTAGCAACCAGCCCACATTTACGGTCTTTTGCAATGTCCATGAACACATGACTTGCAATTTATGACATTTTTTTTTTGCTACAAACCAATGTTCAATTCCAGTTTAAAGCAAAAATCACCCAATGGATAAGATGGGCTCACTTAAGGACCGCTCCATTCACATAACAAGTGCCACAAAAAGTTTACAAAATCCTATGTGGTCACCTAATGACGACTTAGAGCTGCAAGTCGAGGACTACCTATACAGTTTTGACATTTTGAACCTGCAGTATCATTTGGTTTTAATGAATAATTTTTCAATCGAGTAGGCTAACATTACATATTTGTTCTCAATACAGGTGAGCAAAATAATTGGGACCAGAATTTCCATTGCTAAGTGATGCGGTCATAATGTTTGAGGTCATGTAATGTCACGTGCAATATGATGTCATTGTATGTTTAGCATTGGCAATCCTGGAACTCTCTGTTGCCATTGTTAAGCGAGGTTGATGGGTCATTAAGTAAGTTCAGACAGCTTGCAAGGAAGCCAGTAGGCAGATATGTGCCTGCTGCCGGGAGGGAAGTATATGAGTAATTTACCGGGTCAACTTGCTACCTTCCTTGCCAGCTTCCTGGTTAACTTTGCTTGTGTGAAGCTAGCAAGGAAGGCTACAAATTGTGATCACGTGACGGTGGGATGTTGCAATTCTCATGAGTGCAAGCCATTGTCTAGATCATGATAATGTAAAAGCAGGAGTGTTGGGACATCCAGAATTTCAAGGACGAATGTTAAGTACCATTTGTTCGACACCACGTAACTTCAGTCATTGAACAAGAGGTTGTTAAACAAGGACTACCTATAATGATTTCAGGACTTAACAAAATAAATTAGACCTGATTAATTTAATAAATGTAAAATATTAACTATTTTTAAAAAGTGTAATACTTAAGCTAGAAGGAAAAGACCAAAAATGCTTACAGCAATTCAGCGTGATGCTTTCTACTGAACAATTCTGTACACCATGTTTGCCAACAGTGGCAGCATGAAAATATACTTTTAGAATTATAGTATACTGAAAGAAAAAGAGAAATCAACATGCATTTCAAATTAATTTCATAGCCAAAGAAGGAAACAATCCTTACTTCAATACTGAAGTATCCTCTGTCAACATAGTCCCCTAGAAAAAGGTATCGTGTGTTGGCAGGAGAACCTCCCACTTCAAACAGCTTCATCAAGTCAAAGAATTGTCCATGGATATCCCCACAAACTGAAAGAAAGTGATGGAAAAAATAATTAATTATGTTATACATTATAGCACTGTATTTATTTTCTAGATAATAAGTGAAACGTAACTTAAATCTAAAATGTAGGATCTGGACAATTTCTTTCTAACATATTACATCACTGACTTGCCACCAGGATGGGCAACTATGGCAATGTTCACAAAGGTGCCATAGTTGCCCACTCCTGATCTACACTGACTACCAATAGCTTTCCAGTTTGCTATCCAAGATTCTTTAGCTGCTATGAAACATGGAATAAGAGAAGAACTATGGAACTGATCTACATCTTCACCTCTATATGCATAGTTAGCTCAGGCATAACTTTAGGTGAAGCATATTGACTGCTTCAAGTTACAGATGTTATGAACTGGTAGCAATGTCTTGTAGAGACAGCCATAATGCCATGCAACCCTCTGCTTTTTTGATGTTAGACTATATCAATCCATAAACTAGCATCCATGGTGTAAGATTCTTCAACACTGGTGATATGGTAGTAAAAATCAACTGTCAGTTCAGTCAGCCTTTGAACATGGCATGGGAAGGAACACTATCTTGTTCTTTGTCTCAGAAAACAAAATGCTGCAGACCTGTTCTATATTAAGAGGCCATTGGATAACTTTCAAGGATTACAACTGCACTTATAATGCAAGTTTATTCAATCCATAATAATTTTTGATCAAGGAGATTTTGCAGCATGTCTTCTAGCAACCAAAACAATAGTGGAATAAAAGGAGAAAATAAGGTTAGATGTATGCCATGTGAAATAGCGTATCAACTCTATTCAACAAAATTGTTTGGTTAAATATTAGGACTTCATTCCATCAATCATTCCAAGTCATTTTCCACTTTACAATTATATTAGAACGAACTGCCAGGAATTAAAATGGCAGTAGTAGAATTCTGAGAAATTAGTGCCAGATATTCTTCAGTAGCAGAATTCTATGAACTTCTTTATTTAATTATTAGATGTTAGATTACATCAGCTATAATAATATAAGATCATTTATATTTTAGTAATCTTAACTGAGTCTTGAATCTTAATAATCTAGATTCAAATGACCCAACATATCAGTTTCTTCTGTTCACATGGTATAACCAAGTCTGGTTTGAAACTAGGTTAGAAATTATTAGAAATTGTGTGTGTGTGGATCACCTTTAATAATGAAAGAAAATAAGACTAATAATGTGCCAACTATCAATCTGCACATCTGCATTTATACATAAATATATTCCTTTGCACTTCCCACTGTGTGATATAATTTAAGGCACAGTCTTACCCAAATGAAATTATAATGATATCTCAAGATTTTTGGCCATTTTAAATTTAATACATTTAATAATTATTGTATATGAAATAATATAAAATAAGCTAATTTATAGTATTAAAACATCTACATTTAGTTTATGTTAGCACAAGTCATACATCTTTCAGGAAAAGGTAAAGGTAAACATTTCATGTATATAATTCTTTCAATTATATCAAAATATAATTCAATAAACTATTTTGTTTTTAATAGCTTTATTAAATTTCAAAAGAAGATAAAATACAAAATAACAACAACAAGAAGGACACAGGGAGGGGTAGAAGGTTATATATATATATATATATATATGTTTTCGTAGGTTTTCACGGGTGCAGGTATA
>JANHJO010001007.1:198967-217634 GCA_032468235.1 Pseudoxyrhopus heterurus | reverse complement strand
ACCTCGGAAGGATGGAAGGCTGAGTCGACCTTGGAGCTGGTGGGATTCGATCAGCCAAACTGCTGATCTGCAGTACTTTGTTCTAACCACTTGAGCCACCAAAGAGTTAAGCAGCGTTTATAATGCTTTGAGTCTATATATTGTATTTCCCTAGATTTGCACCAAGTATTGGTACCACCCGCTCTTCAAACTTAAGTTTCTTTTCCCCCAACAAAGTCAAAAATTAACCTGCCCCCAATTACATCTACCCATCACATTAGGTCCAGCAGAAGAGCACATTGTTCTGTTCATCTGCTAACAGATTCCATTTGTCAGGGCCTAGGAATAAGCCTTTTCTGCTGAAGTAATCACCCTTTGGAACTTCATTAGGTGAAGTTGATCCCATTCCTTGTGGCCTTCCAAAAATTCCTTAAAACAGTTTCTTTTCCCACAGACCTGAGGATCTCTTGCCAACAGGGATCCCAATTGTTGGCAGCATCATGTACAATGTTCTCATGTGTTCCCATCACCTTTTTTATTTATATGTGTTTTAATTGGTTTTTGTAATTGGTTTCTGTATACTTTTTAACTGTCAGTTTTATTGTAAGCCGTCCAGAGTCTCACCTTGTGTGAGATGGGCGGGCATATAAATTTGATAAATAAATAATGGAAAGAAAATGGAAAGAACTGGACTTCAGCTGGAATGGACCACTGATATAATAATTGAGACAGTTTCTGGATGACAGAAACTTTCTAGCTGGATTCTTCATTCTTGCTTCATTACCACACAAGTCTTCAAACAGTTGGAAGGTTGAGTCAGGTGAACCAAGTAATTTGCAGATACAATAGTGGTCCTGCTGGCCTCCCACAATGGACTTGTGAAATTTGGATATTCCTTTTCATAGCCTTCTCCACAACCATCTGTCAGAACACACTCATTTGTTTTTCTCTAATGAATGGTATTCTTCCTTTGATATCACTTTGATTGGCATCATTGAAATGTCAATCATACCCAATCTTAATTATGCAAGTTACTTCTGACTTTCACCAAGATTGAAAGTTGTAAGTCAACCGTGAGTTTGAAAGGGATAGTCTACACACACATACCTACATACACACACCAGTTACAAAGAATCCAACCTTATGTAGACATAAACCAGATTATCCCAACACACATAACTTCACACCACTTTGTATCTGGCATAAACTTTTATATACTTCAGTTTTTATGGGATCCTTCTGCAACTCTTCACCATTTGCTTTGGATGAAACTATCTTGGGTAATTGTGTATCATCTGCTAAATGTCACTGAAAGCCAATCTCAATTTTTCCTTGGCAACCTCTGATTTGGAAATAATATGTAAAGACAACAAGATGCTTAAAAGTTAGTTCATTATAGTCCAAAAGCATGCTACTGATGTTCTATTTTTCATAAACAAGAATTTTCACAAGATACAGAATTAAAGAATTTGTTTTTAAATGAGGTAATTATATTAATGTCAATGTCTTAAACAGAGACAAAAGATTCTCTCCTTTGGAAAATGTATGCCAAGGTCTTTTATTTATATGCACTATAATTATATAACTTTTAATAACTGAGTATTTCCTTGGATAATTCAAGAACTAAAGTTAAACTTTACAAGCATTACAATCCTTTCGTAAGTATTCAGAAGTTCATCCACTGCATTCAAAAAGATGTATTGTACCCAGACGACACACAGTTTAATGAAAGATGTATTGTTTATAAAATAAAATAAAAATTATTATTACAAAAAGAAGATGTCTTTCAATTCCATTTAGGAATCTAACTCAAGTTTGGGAAAATTTGACTATACAGATGCAAAGATAATTTGTATCTATTTATCCTGTTATTTAAAGTAGACATTTATATCATAGCTTTGCAATGCTTACTAGCATTATTATATATACCTTTCTGCTATAAAGAATGAAGGCAGTTTAGAAATGTTTTGTTCTTAAAAAATGTTTCATATTTTCAAAATTTAAATGAAATGAATTAAATTAGGACAGTAATTTGAGTTATTTTGCTACACAATAGCTTCTAATAGACTTACTATACTAATTAACAAAATTAGTTGTCCAGAGGTGAGCAGACAATTCTGAGGAAGAGCCAGCTCAGAGGCAATCTAACGTGTATTTCAATCCAACCGGGCCTTTAAACCAAATGGTATCCTATTGATCTGGAGTTAATTGCCTACAAAATAGCACATTATCTGAGAGCAGCAGAGATCAAATTAGCAGCTTTTTCCTTGTCATTTCCTTCAATAGTATGTACATTTCATTGCCATTTACAACCTGCAAGCATATATATATATATAATGCACAAGTGCATTAAGTTGAAAATGGGAACTGCTCAGGGCAAGTTAGATTCAAGAACTTCAGGAAACTTTGAATGGAGTTATGAAGGTCTGTATTCTAAAGCTGAAAGCCAGCATTTTTACTTAGATTATACTAGCCAATCTCTACAAAATTACTGAAGCATTTCTCAAGGACAGCAGGCCACGCACATTTCAAGTTTGTGCCAGATAAAATATTTGGCAATTATTTTTTTTCTATGCAGGAACAGTTAAGCTGCTACTCTCTTGTTCTTAGGTAATTATTTCCGATTTTGCAGCATGAATAGCTTCATTTTCCCAATAGTTATATGTAGAATTCCGAACTGCTATTTACGTGATGCATATTTACAATGTTCTGTTGTTTCCTCTGATTTCTCTACAGTAAGTTGTAAGTAGAATTACTTTTGATGTGAACTGCATGATCTTTCAGAAAATCTTTTATGGTAATGCATGTGACTATATCAGCAATATTATATAGTGGAACATCCTGCTATTTCTGTCCCCCCTCCCATCCTTATTCATTCATTTCATATCATGCCCTAGCAAACATTTCCCTGCTTGCCCATTTCACTTCCTTTCCATTATCTAATGTAATCAGGCAACCATTAAACAAAATATACCAGGAAGCCTGTTATTTTTTCCCCCGTCTCTTTGCATACTTATGCATGATGATGATTATATGGTATAAAATTTTGCAATATATTTTGATCATTGTTTTGATTCAGAGAAAGTAATAATAGTCCTGCTGGGACCAACATAAAAAACTGGGGCCCCCAACTTCTGAGAAAAGTCTATTCACAAAACTGCTTCCATGAGATATATAAATAATTACAAAACTTTGATTTACCAAATTGCTAGCTGTCACTTGTCTTATCTTCCAATAAACCTTTATTTTCTGTCTTTATTTCTGTGCTGCCACAATCAAAAGAAGTGATGGCTTTATAGGACAGCTACGGATTAAATAATAGCTGCAATAACAACAGAAAATTAAAAGCCTAACGATATAAAGTACAAATAAAATATATAAAAATAAAGATGGCAACAGTCACATCAGGGAGGTGCTCCCTTAAACAATTTGATCTTCAGGAATTTCTTGGGGGGGGGGGGGAACTAAGAGCAAACCAAATTGTCCTTTACAGAGAAGCTGTAACCTCCTATAATTACAACAACTCCCATCTCAACTCTCACAGCCTACAGGACCAGGCAAGGGTAGTGATCACATCTCCTCCATGGATTGAGGTGACATGAACTTTGATTATAACACTCTGCGTTGTTTGATGACTGCTGCCAATGGCTTCTTATAGATATTAAAAAGCAGGGAAGATTATCCCAGGTTACTTGTTCTTCTATGCTGGGCAGGTAGATACACTTCCAAAATAAGAAGAGGGCCATACATATCTACAGAAAGTAAGGAAAACATAGGCCAGATAAAAAGCCTTTTCTGTTGGGACCCCTGGACTTCAAAAATCTTTGCCTTCAAAGTTTCAAACATTTCCTTTCCCTCAACATTTCATGGAACTATTGGGAAAAAAATTTTTAATTCAACCATGCTATGAATCAGGTTGAATGTTTCTAATGTACATCTGAGGGACTTCCATCAATTCCTTGTTTTTTTTTTGTTTTTACAAAACCTGTGAAATAAATAAGTTTTCCAAAGAAGCTTGTGGAATATTTGTGGAATGCAGCAGTATTCTCGGAAAAAATGATTTTGCTGGAGTCTGCCACTTTGCTTTGCATCCTGCCAGTTTCAAAGTGAGATGGGACAGGAGCTACAGTATTTTTGAGCAAGGAAAGTATTTGGAGGAACACTGTGCTGTCTAGACATTATGTTGGGACCCAGGTACAACTGAAACTGAACTGCAACTGAAATTCAAAATTAGCATTCCTGAAACTCCAAAAACCAGGAATCCCGAAGTCCAGCATAGGAACCAGTAAATGAAAAACAAGTAAACAAAGTTAATATTTAGAAACCATGCAGATGTGAAATGTGAACAACTCACAACACAAGTACTTTTCATTGGACATCTGAGCAATTATGAAACTTGTGTCTTTCAAAAAAGGATTTCAAGTCTTTATTTCATGCTTGAAACGTTTTTTTTAAATGAGATAAAAAGCCTGTTTCACTTTTGGGCAAGATGATGTGCAAATGTTATATTTAAAATATTTTGAGGTGAAATATTTTGCCCACCTTATAAAAACTTGGTATTACCATTATCAATCAAAGCATAGTGAGATACCTCTTCCCAGTGTATATTTTGGAAGGAGAAGGGACCTGTGGAGAAAGGGATTTAAGAGAATGAGCTCTAAATTACCATCTACCCACTCTTCAATATCCCTATCAATGAGTATCTTCTCACACTATTAATAATAAAAATGAAAAATACATAAGCCCTAAAGTCTACATGTTCTAAGACCTCTTAGTGGCCAATGAAGCAGTCCAATGGAGAAACTGAACAAATAAAATCTAAAACACTATTGTGCACATCTAATTCACAATATTTATTGCGCTCTTCATTCCAAATGGAATACCATTCTCTTTTTTCATTCAGTTTTGTTTCCTCTTTTCTTTTTTTCCTTCTCTTCTCATCCTTCTCCTTTCCCTCCTTACCCCCTTCCCTTGGAGGTTGGGGTTTTATTCTGCATGCTGCAAAGTGGGAGTTTAGAATAAAGAGAAAATCTCATGTAACAAAAAATAAATAAATAAAATGCAGATTTGAAGTCCTGGATGAAAATTGTATGAAATTTGTTAAAATTCCATGTGTAAATATGGTGCATTACACAAACCAAGTAAATATTTGTCTTTATGTACTGCAATAGGACAAAAGAAGCAAATCACAATATGGGCGTCTGGTATTTACAAACTACTGAAGGCTTACATTTTTACCTTGTTATTCTACTATCCCTTCATCACATACATACATGCAGACAGAATTATTTTGCATTGCAAAATTGTCACATGAACCAAGTTGAAACATTAGTATATGAAACTTTTGCATGGGCAAGCAGGGTTAAATTTTAAAAATATCTTTTAAAACAGGAAACACATGTTAGTTTTCTTCCTCTTCCAAATCTCTTCTCTGTTTCTCACTTTATCTGGGTGACAAGATTAAGACGCACAGAGCCTACATGAACTTACCCTTCAACAAACATGAGACTCCCCTCCCCCTCTCTCCTCTTTTAAAATAACCCATATCTCAACGACTCTGTTCCTTAGGAATAAGGTATATTGGACTATTCCTCTATTCAGCAAGAGAAGAACCAGCAGGATACAATGCCATGTTCACCACTGATTAAAGTCCCATGCCTATAGGAAGAAGGATGCACTGATTTAGGATCTGTTCCGTCTGCATGTTGGGAAGCTTTCTGTTGGATTATTTACAATTCCTATCCTGTTATCCAACTACCAACCACAATGCATGCAATATTCCACAAAATTGTAATATCCAAATCTGCCAATTCAAAATTCCATTAAGATATCAACATATAATATCCAAAGTCTTTCTTTCCATTTCTGTATTTATTTGTTAAAACCTGCCTTTCCTCTGGGAACACCTAACAGTATACTCTCTTCATTTTAGCTACATAACAAACATCTGGTGTGCTAGATTACAGGTAGAGGTTTCCCCTGTCCAGTTGTATTTGACTCTAGGGGGCAGAGCTCATCTCTGTTTCTTAGCCAAGGGAGCCAGCGCTGTGCAAAGATATTTCCGTGGTCATGTGGCCAACATGACTATACGCTGAGGTACATGGAATGCTTTTACCTTCTCAACAAAATGATACCTATTTATCTACTTGCATTTGCATGCTTTCAAACTGCTAGGTAGGAGCTGGGGCAAGTAACGGGGGCTCACACTGTTATGTGGTGCTCGAGTCTCAAAGGTGGCTGTTGACTTTCCAGCCAACAAGCCCAGCATCTTAACCGCTGACCCATTGTGTCCCTTTGGTTACAGCGCACTAACCTTAATGTCTCAGCATGTTTGTGTGACTCTAGAAAATTGTGGCTTATTCAGCTAATAACCAAAGTATACTTTGTATTAATCTGTGAACCAAATCAGTTCCAAGATAAGCAGTCCAGCACAATCTGAATACTGTACAAATCATCCCTACAAAGTAGCCCACACTAAGAAATCAATGCTTTGTAGGTCATTAGTGCTTTTAACGTAGCAGATGAAGGAAGAAAATCTTTAAGTCCAAATGTGCTTTTTCCTTCTTCTCTTTATTTTTGTATCAACTAGGAAAGAACTTGTTTCAGATGTGTTCCCATCTGAATACATTGTTGGCCTGAGTTCAGGTCCCTTTTGTCTGACTGCTACCTTTAGTGGCTCTTTCTCCTGTCTCTCATGGCCATTTTCTCTGCCCTCCACAAATAATTATTCACATAAGTACATCAAGAGAATGTATTTGCCCTTATAATAAACAATACTACACTGTGTCTGCATGTATTTAAGAACATATAGTAACTTGAAACCTAACAGAAAATGTAGGTGATGGCATATGGTAATATATATTTATATTACACTTTAATAATGCCACCTGGCATTATTTATCAACAGCCAATTAATGTTCAGCTCACTTCACTCCTATCTGCATTATTTCTTCAAACATCCTATTAGAGTTAGGTAAATTTTAAGCTCTCCATACTTAATAATTGTTGTTGGCCGAGGTTGACTTGATTTCATGCCAAGAACTTCTTACCGTTTCTTTCTATGTGCACTGGCCAATATTGTATGTTTAAAAAAGTTATTCTGTGTTTTTCAATCAGTTTCATGTAATTTAATAGAGAAGATACAGCTTTAATTCCCCCACCCCCCGAGAGAAAAAAAAATTCAGGTCAAATCATTGTGTAATAACTCTCCGGCAATTTCCAGATTCTGGCTTCTCACTCTTCCATTGAATCCTTGGAAAAATCTCGTGAGGTAATTTATCTCATGATGAGTTCAGGAGGAAAGGATAGCCTGGAAGATTTCAGACAACCATGTATAAAAAAACATTCTCTGTAGCAATGATATAGGCTGAAATGCACAATAAAAGACTTCCTAAAGTATCCCAAAATGAAATAGGAAAACAAAAGCTTCTTTGTTTAACATCTTGAAACTATCTATTAACACTCACTAACAGGATAATTCACTGAAAACCATATATTTCATCTGATTAAAATCTTCCACACACTGGAAAGATGTGTCTCAGTTGCAATTAAATTATAGGAAATTCTAAATTGGCATCTACGCATATAAATTAGCACATCAATATCGTGCCAGTGAAGCATTTTGTTGCCTTTTTGTTGATACATTTTTTGAGTGGTGTTTAAACACTCATCCTAATGATCTTTATCCCTGAATGAAGATTGGAACCAGGTCTTTCAAGGCATGATCTGGCATTCTATCTCAAATCTTGTCTATGGATATTGGTAGTCTAGAGCAGGGGTCTCCAACCTTGGCAACTTTTAAGTATGGAGGACTTCAACTCCCAGAATTCCCCAGCCAGCTTCAATTCTGGGAGTTGAAGTCCGCCAAGCTAAAAGTTGCCAAGGTTGGAGACTCCTGGTCTACAGAAATCCACTGCAGCCTCCCCAGAGTTAGAAGCCAGAATCTCTTGCTACTTCACCTACACTTCCCTGCCATGCATTGTCAGCTGGCAAAAGCCACCTCATTCCATGCCTCCTTCACATGAACAGCCAAATGACAGTCATGCCACTACACACACCCTCCCTACATGCACTAATAGTCTTCCTGCTGTTTCACCTCAATCTTTCCTCCTTATATGCATTGACATAAGGCAGTTGTAAATATGGAGCAGGCCTAATTTTTTTTTATCACGCGATCATGGGGACACTACAACAGCTGGAACTTTGAGGATCAGTCGTAAGTCCATTTTTTCAGTGGCACTATAACCCCGAATGGTCACTGAACAAATAGATATAACTCAGGGACTACCTGCATAGGCTAAAATGTTTACTTCTACCCTCTTAAAAATAAAAACATCGGGAATTTGAGTGTTGCTTCATTGAATGGTCAACATTTTATAACCATGATTCTAACCCAGGGGTGTCAAATTCAATTTCATTGAGGGCCGCATCAGGGTTGTGTTTGACCTCAGGGGACAGAGTGGGCATGGCTGGGTGGGTATGGTCAGCTCGACATCCTACAGCCCTCTGCCAGTGAAAATGGAGCCCGGTAGGGCTGCAAACGATTCTCCCGGCCTTCGTTTTTGCTGGCAGAAGGCCATTGCAGCCAAAAACAGAGCCTGGGAGGGCAGTGTGCGGCCCTCACGAGCTCCATTTTTGCTGGCATAGGCACTGAGGGCTGGTCCTTCACTGTTTCCAGGGCAGGCCCATGGGCCAGATCTAATCACCCCGCAGGCCAGATTTGGCCCATGGGCCTTGAGTTTGACACCCCTGTTCTAACCTATAGCAAAAAAAATGACACCCAAATTATTAGGGTGCTAGAAAAGTTTCCCTAGCAGAAAAGACTACAACATCTAGAAGAGAGAAGGACGCTATGGAAGATATTATACAATTAAACAAAATCATGCATTGTACAGAAAACATGAATAGTGACCTTTTTTCACAAATGTAAAATGAAGGATTTGGTTATCAAAGTCTACTGGCCTGGATGGTTCCAGTGTATCTTTAAGGCATGACACGTTAAATATTAATTGTTAAGGAGCAGCAATGAAAGAGATGATGTTGCTGTGATGGTATAGTGGTTAGAATGTGTATTGCAGGCTAACTCTACTCACTGCCAGCAGTTCGATCCTGACCGGCTCAAGGTTGACTCAATCTTCCATCCTTCCAAGGTCGGTAAAATGAAGCCACAGATTGTTGGGGGGATTATGCCGATTCTGTAAACTGCTTAGAGAGCGCTATTAAGCACTATGAAGTGGTATATAAGTGCTATTGCTATTGCCATCCTGTCCTTTTTAATTTCCTGGATGCAAATGGATAACCATATTATTATAAGCATTGCTGAAGAAGAGGGACTGTTGGCCTGATTTAATAATCTCTTTTATCTTTGCAAGTCCATTTAGCGATCCTAATCTTGGACTCTCACAGCTGCCTCCCATTTACCACTGAAAATCCAATGTTCTTGGCAACCTACTTGGAAAACCTTTCTCTCGTGTTTGGAAATAGGGCCATAAAAAGTAGTAGTAAACAAATGAGAATCATGCTGGATGTATGAGTTTAAGGACTAGTTATACAGTATATTAAAGTATATGTCAGGAATATTTTGGAATATATCCATTTAGTTTTTAAATGGCATCTTTTCATCTCTTTAAATGCCCTACTTCATGAAAAAGATTGGTTCTGGGTGAAAAAAAAATACAGACATAGATGGTTCTGAAGATCTGAACTTCAATTTAAAAAAGGAAAATGTTGGAAACCTATTAGAATGTGCTATTATATTTATTAAGGCTTCCATATCTTTCCATTTAGAAAGAAAATGACTGGCGCTTGTTGAACGAAGAATATTTGATTTATTTAAATGAATACAGCTTGCTTTAGTTTCCAAGGGTACCCTCTGACTGGTTTTATCCATTTTTTCTGCCTGTGCCCATACTTGTTTAGGGTTTCTAACCTACAGACAAAAACAGAGGCTTTGAACAGTGCAAGATTGTCTGCTGCTGTTTTAATGGGCTGGCCCCCTTTTGGAGGGGGGTGCTTCTGGAGATCCTTCCATCTGCTTGCAAGATTTTACTAGCATTAACTGCTAAAATTGGCACCATGACATCCTAAAAACCTTAGTATAAGCTTAAAATGGGTTGAGCACAATTAAGCATTAAAAAAACCCTTCAAATTGACTCAAAATAATGCTGTGGATTGTAATGGTACCCTCTCAAGAAGTACTTGAGGTATCCTGAATCTGGAACATACTAGAAACTTTTAGCAAATTCTATGAAATAAATGCACTCCTTCCTCTTCCTCGCATCTGCATTCTTGAAGCAGGAATCAAACAAAACTGGGTTGCAGTTTGGACTGATATTTCAAGCTTTTACTGTACAAAGGTTTTTAGAAAATAAGCAGTTCAAGAACCCATTTTCACAAAAGAAAGGACTGTACTTTCCGTCAGCTTCTCAAATAAATATCCATGCTGTAGAATTTATATTACATATAAACTAAAGTCTATACATCCTGGTAGCATTATTGTACATTGTTATGGAGTACCCATAAAGGTTTCACAATGCTTCCATAAACTAAGTATCTCAGAATTAGAAAGGTCACTCCAAGAATAGTTTTTTAACTACAGTATGTAGCTTTTATCTTAGTTTTAGTTTCCATGAATAGGTTTAATGTATCTTAAAGAACAACTCCACCATGGATTAATCAAATAGAAAAGACTGTCATATGGTTAAAAACATGTTTTTTAGAAACATTAATGTGTTTCTTTATTTTCCCCAAAGGGTTAATGTAAATAAGGAGACACCAATTTAGCAATAGAAAATGAATTAAATTATTTCCTCAGGATTTAAAAATAAGTGTCTCATGAATTAACTCATTCCAGATGGATGCTGGGAATTCTGTAACAAAATAATGATGTTTGCATGCTTTATACTAATTGTCAGGGAAATATATCTTCAACACTCTCCAGACAGCTGTTTATTGTTGGGTGGCCGTATCAAACCCTGTTGCACAAGCTATATTAATGGTTGGAAATCAGGTCACTATTGAGAAGATAATGGTTTTTGTCTCTTGCTTAAAAACAGTATACCGTATATAACATCACAATATTATCTAATATCATATTGAAATGCTCCTTTATAAATGTTATTGAAGTTTGTCCCAGAATGATGAGTTCAAGATTTCAAAGCAAAAAATTCTTGCTACTTCAAATGCACACTTATACTAAAATTGTTCCAAAATAATTAGAAAAGAACATGCAAGATTTATGTTCAAACCAAATCACCTCTAGATGCATTTTACAAAATCTGGGGATTTGGTTTTGTTTCACATACAGAGAAAGTCTTGCAGCACCTCAAAATTTTGTGGCCTATATTTGCAAGGGAATTCACTCTCAGGAACAAGTTTATTGGCCTATATTAATGCTTCAGGTACTTCAAAATTCTTCAATGATTTTACTGAACAGAGAAATACTATAAATATTCTTGGAGATGAATTATTTAAAAAAAAATAAGTTTCTTAATTTTGGATATCAGAAAAACATGTTTCTTTTTATTCCTTACTGAATAAGCCTACATTAACTTACAGAAAGATAATGGTGTTAACAAAAAAAACCTCACAAATTTCAAATTTATCTTTCACTATTGATATGAAAAACATCCCATGAATATATAAATATGTCATATATAAAAATTCTCTTAATAAAAAGGAAAAAAGACAAAAAGAAAACATTGCTTGGAAATTTGGAGCATGGCTACAAGAACTAAAAAAAATTGGTCAGATTGCCCCAAAACAAAAACAAAGAAATTAATAAAAAATGTTAGCTAATAGAAAATAGCAATAATCCAATAATCCAAATCAGATTGATCAGATGTAGATTTATTCTTCTGATGTTATGCAATCATTTTATTGATTTTTTTTTTAAAATCACTCTTCCTTCATCTACAAAGGTTTCAGTCAAGATCAAAATATCCTCACTGTTAACAGTCGTACAGGCTTCTTTCTAGCTGATCAGAGTGAAAAAGTAGGCTGGGTTTCCCAACTCACAAAAGGAGCAGCAAATGTTGCCTACATGTTGCCTACATGTACTGTTAAAGGTTGCTGTGAATATTCATACAGTTCCTGGGCCAACGGAAAAGTATGTGTGTCAACATCATCCAACTGGCAAATTTGCTGGCCCTGTTGCTGAACTCTGTTCTGCCACACCAAGTACAGCAAATTATCCCTTTTTTAATCATTAATGGCAGACTAAATTAAGGATAGGGATTGGAGGATTCTCCAACTTTTGTCTCCCCTCTCTCCAAGCACCTCCTGCTTGGGAGGAGGGGTGGAATCACCAATCATTCTTTTAAATTTAGGATAGAGAAGCATGCTATAGGTCTTAGATGGATACTTAAAATGGCAGAATTACATCTATTGTCAACTCACCCAACAAACAAGGGAAAAGAAATAAAGGACAATAATTATACTGGAAATAATTTCTGGAAATCTTATAATAAAAATAATAAAGACGATGAAACATTATGGCCACATTTTGGTAGAAGCAATGTAGATGTGCCCAAATGCAGAACACACAGCATGCACACAGGATTCTTTCAAAAGAGTAATAAAGCTGTGTTTTAAGACAGATCGAGAACACATGCCTCTGCTGAAGCCCTATATCTGGTTTCTTCTTCATATAGATGCAAAGCTGCCTTGGATTGTAGTGGCCAATAAAAAGAGTAAAGAGAATGGGCTGCAGGAATCTAAAGTGGCAAAACCCAACACCTGCATTGGTGGATCCATGCCAAAAATTGCACGGGAGAATGAAAACTACATGAAAACTGGATCAGCTGATCCAGTTTTAAACTTTTTTAACTTTAAACTTTTTCAGGTTTGGAGTGAGAATAAAAGAGAAAGATGCTGTCATGAGAACCTAACACAGGGGTGTCAAACTCAAGGCCTGCGGGCCAGATCCAGCCCACGGGGTGCTTAAATCTGGTCCACAGGGCCGGCTTGGGAATATCAAAGGACCCACCCACGGTGCCTCTGCCGCCGAAAACGGGACACACAGGCCCCTACACAGCCTATTTTTGGCCTCCGTGGCCTCCAACAGCACTCTGCTGGCCAAAAACAGGCCATGCGGGGGCCTTGGGAGGCCCGTTTTCAGCTGGCAGAGTGCTGCTGGAGGCCATGGAGGGTGAAAACAAGGTGCAAGGGGGCCATGTGCGTCCCTCCTTCACCGCGCTTTGGCCGTTAAAGTGCTGCAGGAGGCATCCATCCCATCCCATCCCACCTCCCCACCCCCTGCGGCCCACAGAGAACTACAATGTTGATCCAGCCCCCAAAGAAATCCAGCCTGATACCCCTGACTTAACAGGGGGAAAAAAGCAGAAGAAGTGTCCAAAGGTAGTTTCTAATACCTTACTGGTTACTGGTACAGATATGTCAAGCTCTGGACAATGGAAAACAAGATTCTCACAAAGATCTCTATAATCAGATTCACTGAAAGAGAAAAAAGATTGTTACAGAAATCTCAGTTGCTGCATATGGTCAATTTTAGAACCCAATTTATCTGTGAGTCACTGACCTTTCTTAAACACCCTGGAAGGACAGGAAAGTTAGTTCTCTCTTTCTCTGAGAAAGGACTAAGCAGATCTTCGAAATATGGTTTGTTTTCTGAACTACCTATCAGCCTTAGAAGGTACAACAGACTAAGAAACAGACACTACATAGACCTACAGCTACTTTTATTATAACTGTTATTATAATAGAATCCTACAAGTCTGAATGTGCTTCATTCCTCTCTTTTTTACCTTCATGTGATGGGAAGGGGCAGGATCCTGAAATATAAATTAATAAATAATAAATTCCATAAATTACTTTCCTGGTCTGGGTTCAAACTTCATTTATCTGACTATTCCCTTGATAATACAGCTTCCCTCTATCCTCTGAGATTCTCTTCTATAGCCATTACACCACTTTCTCATTTCCCAGTTTCTGAGAATGTGGTAACAGGATATTTATTCAGATGAAATTTAAACTATGAAGAGAATTGTACTCTATTTGTAAATCCCTAGTTACTAGCTTATACAACAAGTACTACAGTCATTTACTCTAACCAAAGTTGGCTTTCACAGAGATTAGTGAAAGCCAATGAAATTATATATAATTAATCTGAAGTGAACACAAGAGCAATTCATTTTTCTTCTCTGATTCTCTAATGAAAATGTTATTCTAATCCCTACAAAGCAACATTGTTTACTTGAGAGACTGCTACACCTGAGGTTCGCAACCTTAGGGAAATCACAGTACAAGTGCTGGAGTTTTCTAATCCCTAATGTGTGCATTTTCTTCAGGGAGATATTAACTTTTGCTTGTCCCTTTTGCATTTCAAATGAAAACAACCTAGAGTACCTTTTCAAACTTCAAGCAAGTCAAGAAAACAAGTAAGATCATAAAGGATCTTACTGTTGCTTCGACTTATACTTAGAAAAATATGAGAACCAGGACACAATAGTTTGGGATGGACATTTTGCTTACACTTACATGTTCCCTGTACCACTGCTTACACCAAAGTTGGATTCTTTGAAAAAAGCAATTTTCATTGTAAAATTGCAAATCATAACTGTCTTCCCAAACTAGTAGCCTTCATAAACTGTGGAGCCCATCCTAAAAAGCTTAGCAAAGAAATTCTCAGTAGCAAAATCAGTAATGCCAAACAAGCTTTCCTGAAAGACCACATTAGGTTTCCTCCCAAATATACAACTCTAGAAGAACACTGAAGTGCTTTAATGCAAATTGCACAACTGTTTATCAATTGCTGTCTTTCTCTTGGATATTTTTCAAAACCCCAAAGCAATTGTAGATATATATCAGCTCCAAACTGTTTTGTAACATTTGTCAAATGATTTTGTTCTTATTTTTTATCTTGCCTTTCCTGCAAGATCAAGATAGGATATGTATTTTCATTTTCTATTGTATATTTGTGAATACGCTGGAAACTGCTATGCGACTGACTAATCCAGGGGTATGCGATTGGCCCAAGACTGGCTCATGAAATGGTAAGGATTTGGATCTCCAACCACTGGTTAGAGTTCAATATTCCACCCATTAGGGAAGGATTTCTTACACTCCTTTTCAATATGCCTTCAATTATAGTTAGCAAATGGGTACAAAGCATTGCCTGTGTGAGGCTATATTCTGGATGTCATAAAAGACCGCTCTTTCACAACCAAGTAAACCTCACTACATTGGTTTTCAATATACAGTGTAGTTTATTGGGTACTGTTTTAAAACATTCACCATCAAATAAAAGGAGTTTGGTGACTGATCAACTGATATACTTGAAAAGTTCACTGATTAACATACGTATCCTGCAGTAGATTGCTAAGAGTGTAAAAACTGAAAAAAAGATTGTCCCTTCTCTGTACATCTACCCCGGCGGTAAAACATTAGTGAACTGCAGGAAAATTTAAATGCCCCATTATAAGACTGTACATTGTAATACTGGGAGAAATTTATTATCCCTAGAGTCCAAATATGACCAAAAAGTTAAAAGAAGGCAAGAGTTATTATAAAAAAACGAAAAAAAAATCAGCATGAGCAGAATTCTTGGAGAATTCATGAAAACTCTTTACCCAGACCTGGAAAACTAAACAAAAAAGACAGTTCTGAGGAAAGGAAAGGAATCTCTGTAGTAGTATAATACTGACAACACACTAAGAAGCTATTTGTATTTAGTATTGTGGTATTCTGTTACTACCCACCTCTATCATTCTATTCTACAGGTGCTCTTTGCATATAAACAAATATTGGGAACATAAAAGGAATGTCTATGGAGATTTTCAAATCATCCAGGTCATGGTTGTCCCAAAGGTGCTTTTTCCCAAAGGCAACTGGACTTTCCTAGTTACCATTATCATTTTCTTGGTTATGTTGTTCACCTTTGGAACATAAAGAGAATTACCCTGTTTTTATTATTACCAGAATATCCAGGATTAAACATAACCTCTATACAACCTTTATATATATATAGGAAGTGGAAATATGTAAAACATGGATCAATAGCTGCCCCTTTTAAGCTTATTATTATAAGCTTATCTGGGAGCAGGACTCTGCTTTTTTGTTACCTTAAAATAATGGCTCTCCTTTGCCAATTTTACAATGATTTCCAAATCTGACACTTTGTTGATTTATGGCTGTTGTTTATTTGTTGATTTATGGCTGTTCCAATCATGGCACCCTTCATGACTTCACCACATCTGACCACAGTTACAGAATACTTAAGGGAAAAGCATATCAAGTAAGGGATCTTCCAGGATCAGCATACTATCATCTTCTGGCGAATGTTGATAGTTTTAGATTAAAGTTCCCTTCAATAGTTATTGGTGGTTAAGCTGAAGGCAGCAAGCTGGAGTACAAATTTCAATTTTATTTATTAAACTTACCAACCGATTACCAGAGATTCTGGGCAGTTATCTGGAAGCTGACCAGTTGGGGAGATTTCTTCTAACTTCAAACTATATTAAGTAGGGAATTCCTTTCAGCTGCAGACCTCTAGAAAAAAATCCCCCACCAACCTTATTCTTATGACATAAGACTAAGGACTATGTTGTGGCTTACAGGATAAGTAACAGCTGTTCTATTTTTTTCAATCTCTAGGCTGGAAACAGAAATAGATGGCCCACCATCTGGTTTTCTGACAAGATATTGCATGGATGATGGACTATATTCAGCTACAAGGGTCACACAAGTTATAAAGGGCTACACTAAAGTAATGGGCTGATGAAATGATTTGATATGTCTCACAACATGACATCAGCAAATATCCCAGTGAAATCTTTATTGTTTGCAGAGGATTGTCATGTTATGGCAACGTCATCCTCAACTGAGAAAATTAGAGATACAGAATTCCAACATCACAAATGTCTAAAGATCTAAATGCAATCTGAAGATAGATATGATAAGTTTTCAAAATGACCTTACGGTAAACTGTTAGGAGGATTTAAATAGATTTTTAGTTCTGTGGAAAACTGCCTGTGAAAAAATCAAGCACATCCAGCTGTGCACATCCAACTGTGCACATCCAGCTGTGAAACATAGCAATCCTATTGATACCCGTCATTCTAGGCCAGCAATTTCACAATCTAGGAAAATATGTAATCTATCTACAGTTTATGTGGCTACATAATTCTGAGGAATAAAAATCTGTGACATATAAGATGCTACAAGAAGGAAGTTAGAAAGGCAATTTGCTGACAACAGAAGAAATAGAACAAAGGTTGGGCAAGCCAAAGATGAAATAATTGGGAAAGAGAAGAAGATTTCCTACCCTTTTGGACAGTACATAAAAGGCCTGCAGTTACACAGGACAAAATACAGGGCCTGCAATTTGCCTTCTGGTTTTCTTGGCTTGTTTGTATCTCAATACAGTTTACAGGACCGTATCAAGCTACAATTGGCATTTCACTCTCATAACTCACATAAACGAAGTTATAAATCAGCAATACAATTTGTGTTACTGTCTTCTGGCATCTTAACCTCAGGGTTTTGCATAAACAAGTTAACTTGGACTCAGAGCTGGCAGCCTTGTAAAATCCTTAGCAAAATAATAAGATAGCCCATGTTGACTTCCAAACAGCAGAGTTGCTATGCCAACAGCAGCATGCCTTGCTTATATGTAGGTATTGCAGAGGCCTTTCCAAGGTTACCCTGGTCACACAAGTCCACTTTTTTAGAAGTGGCTCGAATGGGATACCATTTAACTGACCCTGGCATATAGGACATGATCACAGAATTGTCATCCTCCAAGAGGGAGGGATTCTCAGTTGCAGCAGTCATGCCCTTATATGGCTGGCCCTTTCCAAGCTTACCCTACAATATGAATGGACAACCTGTTGGAGACGGAGGGCTCCATTTGCTGAGGGACACAGTGAGCAAAGCAACAATATCCAGTAGAGAGGGATTTAGAACAAGCAACGATTTATGCTTGTGAAGGGCTGGTAGCTTTCTTTACATTTTATGAAGCTACACAGAATTTTTCATAGGATTCTCACTTTAAAATGTCATAAAATCATTCTATTTTTTTGTCAGCTGCAGCACTGAATGTTTTGTGTTTATGAGAGGAAATTCTGGGGGCAATAGAAAGGGGAATTTGTGGATCCAGAAGGTTTTCTGCACTTGGACTTGCATAGATAAGGCAAAATGTCAGAGTATGCAACTAAATATGTTGCTTCAGTGCTATCAATTTCAGGAGGAAGATAGGGAACATGAACCACAAGCTCTTTGAATAAGCAAGATTAACAATCATAATATTTGTTTTTGCTCCTGTGTACAGAGCTAGTTTTTGACATATGGATGATTCATAGAACCCCAGATTTCTCAAGAACATAACAGGGACCTGTGAAAGACTGTCTTCTGTCTAGACCATTTTCTATCTCCAAGTTTCATCTGTTTATCAAGGACTCTTTTTAATGAATTATGTGGACTGAAATTTTTTTGAAAACCAATTATAGACCAAAAATAGAGTTTTGTGTGAATGGAAGATGTTTTTACCACATGAACTCAATGTATTCTGACCATTGTTTGCCACCTAATGCATGTCACACCAATGATGCATGAAAATAAAGAAACATAAAGTCTTAGCAAACTAACTGGCCTGATATTCTGCCATTAATATACCCCAAAAAAGACAATTCTTTCAACAGACACTTCAAATTTTATATAACATATTGCCAAC
>JANHJO010001007.1:161268-174010 GCA_032468235.1 Pseudoxyrhopus heterurus | reverse complement strand
ATTGTAAACCGCTTAGAGAGGGTTGCAAGCCCTGATAGGCGGTATATAAATACAATGCTATTGCTATTGCTATTTGCTAACATTGGAATACTAGTGTGAAATTTAGAAATGAAGAACGTCATTTGTAAATAAAATCCATTTGTATTTAATTGAATTAGATACAAGTCTACAAATATTCCCAGACTGTCTGGTAGCATAAACCAAGGATTCCATGCAAATATTAAAAAACAGGCTGAAAATGGACATCCTTGTTCCTCTAAATAATGGAAAAGTAGCAGAGAACATTACATTAATTTTTACTCTCTATATAAACAACTCATATATTGATCCATTTTATGAATTCCAAAGGAGAAGTCCTAACTTATTTAGTTCAGTCAACATGTACTTTTTATATATTTTGTCAAAGGTTTTTCCAGCATCTAATGATAAAATTACAAACTGATCTTTTTTCAAGTAGTCTATTAAGTGTACAGTAAACCTAATTTGTCTGCTGTTTGCCTAATTTTTACAAATCTGCTTGATTATTCTTAATAACAAATGATACTACTTGCTGTAATCTATTTCTAACACTACTGTTAAGATCTTTGTATCAACATTAATCAGAGATTGGATGATAATTAGCACAGTGTATGATTGGACGATAATTAGCACAAGGTCTTTACCTACTCTGGTATAATAATACAAACTGATTAAATACTGCTGATAAAATTCCCTTATCAAATATTTCATCATTCAATTGACAAAGGTTTTGTACCGAAAGATCTATAAATATTTTATATGGCTCTATAGAGAATCCATCCAATCTTGGTGTTTTACCACTTGCTATTTTTTAATCTCTTCTTCAGGTAATTTTATGTAGAATATTTATGTTCATATTTCTTTTTTGCTGTTTTTCTGTACAAAGTAATAGAGGGACATGTAACCATCTTTGGCCATAACCTTTCAGTTCATCTTTCAAATTATTTTCCCTTTTATTTTTTATCTTACTTTTGCATGATGCATGAGCAATAATTTGATTTTGATGTAGGTTTTATATGCTTCCCATTAAAAAAATGTGAGCACTTGATATTTCTGAATTCCAATCAAACTGTTGTAAGATCTCTACCCACATTTGTTGTACAAATTCTTTATTATTCAATAAGGAGACATTGAAATACCAATTTCTCAGTACCTTGATCAGTTTCAGAAATGAACATTTCAAGTAATTGCACTATAGTCTGATACACAAGAAATATCATATTGTATTACCTTCTAGAATTTGGTGATATAAAGTCAGTGATGTTAAAAATGTTGGTTGCATATATCAAATGCTAGAGGTCTATTCAATTCTTCCCTATATACTTAATTATTTCCTCCACTAATGATTGGTGTCGTGCTGGTGAATTTCTATCAAGCTCAGGATCCAGTATTTCATTAAAACCTCCTCATATTACCAGTTTGTCATAAATACATTCATCCAAGTATCAAAAATATGCATAAAATGCAATAGGAATATCTAAATTTGGCCCACAAACATTCACCATAGTTATTGCAGTCCTTGCTATTTTAGCACATACAATTAAATAAGAAATAATGTTGATAATAATAATCTGTTTTACATCAATTGAAAATCACTTTTGAACCAAAATGGCCAAGCCTTTAGCTTTTGTCAAAGTATCTATGAGGTAAACCTATATACCCAATCCAATTAGACCAATTAACAGAATATCCTGCTATTTTACTAAAAGCACTTGTCATTTGCTAACATTGGAATACTAGTGTGAGATTTAGAAATAGCCTGAAGAAGGTCATTAATAGAGATTTATCATGTTCATTATATGAGCCTCTTGTAGATAAGCAATGTTTGCCCTTAACAATTTTAAAGGTTACATTTTGTTTCTTAGATTCTCACAACCCTTTAACATTAAGACTATCTAACTTCATCCATACACAAAGATGCTTGTACATACTATTAATTCTTCCTGAATTACACCAATCGTCAGGGTTTCTTTCAGAACATCTTTAGACTGAAGATCTGTGGCAGAAACAATGCCACTGTAGAATAATATTTATCCCTCCATTACCTGACACCTTATGACCTCTTTGGTATTAAGGTAAAATATACTGTTATGTTTCTTCCAAAACTCTAACATGTGGCACTCATCTTTCTTACTCAAAAATGCCCCTTGCTCCTCTGTACACACCATGGCTCCAATTTCTATTTCATGCATTCTAGTTACATATTTTTTTCTGTAGGATGCTACTGCCAAATATTTAGCATTGGGAAGCTTCTATTATATTTCTGATTTTAAAAAATCTGTGATATTATTGAAGACTGCTAGAACATGTTGCTTGCGTTCCCAAACTTTGTTTATTTCCCTTAAGATCATTCCATCTGTTGTACTCAGCTGCTCAACAAATTTTTCCGTATTTTACAGTTTTAACTTTGGCAAGGATTATTTTTTCCCCCTCTGCCTTTCCAGCCTTAAAGCAATGGCTACAGTTCCAACAGCATTTGGTTCAAATGGAAAAGTAAGATCCATTTATCAACTGTTTTACTGAAACTTAGTCTCCTTTCTTTGTGCATTATACTTCTGTAATAGAATTAATGTTGTTTCTTGGCTTCTCATTTCAAAATCAAGAATTCCAAGATTAAAATGTTCCTTAAGTCTTGTTTAGCACTAAGTGCTCAACATAGCTAAGTGGTATTCTTAGTTAGGACTCATTCCCTTGGATCTATCAAGAGATATAAAAGTAATCTGAATGTGATTGTTAAGATGTGTGTATTATAAAGGAAGAGATAAATCAACCATGAATGAATGCTGAGTGAATATGGATTGAATACAAAACTAGGTGGCTATATGAAAGACTTGCTTTGAGATAGTTTAATCATATAGAGAGAATGAGTGAGGGTGGAACAGAAAACAAATTTATGAGGGAAGAGTGAACAATTTGAGAGGGAGAAGAAGACCAAGAAACCAGAGAAACAAAACTTCCATTAACAATTTATATAACCCCCATGCAGAGAGCCTACACCCCAATCCTAGCAAAGGACTGGCAGAAAGAATCAGATCTTAAAGGTACATTTAATAAAAGCAAAGTCAGGGCTGTTCAGATCCCTTGGGAGGATGCTATTCCAGAAGGCAGATACTATAATAGAGAAGGCATCCATTCCATTTCCCCTTAAATAGTTAGGCATGCCAGTTCTGTATGATCTTACTGAATGTAGCACAAACAATGGGGCCAATAGAAGTGGATATTTGTACCTCAGAGTTGAACTGTAGGGTCCTTGCTGCTCTCTGAGCTTGGTGGTTTTCTTGCAGATGTTTCATTACCAAACTAGGTAACATCATCAGTCAAGAAAACCATCATGCTAAGAGAGCACCAAGAACCCCATGGAAACAGTGGGAGAAAGACAACTTCTCAAATAATTATGTCCTACATCAGACAGGGCTTTGTAAGTGATAACTAGTACTTGGAACCCTATTGCAATCCAGGTAACTTACATAGCAAATGTGTTACTTAGATACTGCAGCATGCTTCCATTTTGGTCCATCTGAAGCTTCCTAGAGAAGTTTTTTCAAGAGAAGTTCCATGCATTGCAGTACTATAGTTCACATACATGGTGACCAGGGGATAATGACTTCTAAGAACCTCCCAATCCAGGAATGAGCACATATTTGATACATAGGACCAATCTGTGGAAGGGCCTTCTTGGCTACAGCTAACATCTGCGCTTTGAGCAGGAACTGAAAGTCCAAAAACCCCTGAATTGCACACAGATCCTATCTGGAGTAGTGTCAACCTTCTTAAAATTAAAGATGGAGATCCCTATTACCTGGATAGTCTCATGTATCAGGAGCCCTTTGCTGTTGTGATAGTGGTGGGGAGGGTAGGAAGAGGCAGGTTACTTCTTCTTGCTTTGCTCATCTTCCTTGTCTCCTTGTCCTCCTATGCATTGTTAGTTGCTTCCTGTTAGTCATTCCAAGGCTCATTTTGTGACATTTTGATGTCTCAATGTTACTACTGATGAGTTAGGCTTTTTGTTATTGTTGCTCTTGTCTTTGTTTGCGTTCTTGTTGTCTTTTTCTCTGTATAGATATATCTTTGTTCATTTATATCAATATCAAAAAGGGAATCCAGCATTAATTTATTTTATCATCATTTTTAAATGAGTATTCTGGACTTAGAATTGAGCTTTCAGTTTAAGAAATGGTAGGGTCCCAAGATACTGTATGATCTATCATGAAATATATTACAGATTTCTTCTACTATATTTGTTTAGCGGTATAGTTTTAACTTCAGTTATTATGAGGGCTAAAAAGGAGCACTACTGGGGTGTTACTGATATTTAGAGAGAGAAAAAGAAGTGTTGAGACAAGTGGGAATTGAATAAGAGAAACAGGATCTACCAGTATGCTTGTTTAGCTGGTTTGACTTCTCTGGAAAAAAACTGCCAGATGATCTGGCAAGAGTTCTGGGCTAGTTGTGCCTCGTTAACCCATCTCAAAGGGAATGAATCATCAAATTGCAACTGTGGTTTGATTGTGCAAAAGTGCTTTGTTTCCTTTGATATTCCATTTTTCTTTTTTAAAAAGGATTATTCTCCCCAAATAATGAATGGAAAGTAGATTAAGGAAAAAGGATGTGGAGGCTGTTTGGAACAGAATGATAAAGATTATGTAACAACATCCTAAAGATTCTGCTAATGGCAATAATCAAAAGAATGCAATGGAAATAAATTGTTTTGGAAACAGATGATGAGAACTAAACAAGGAAATCAAAGAGTATGTGAAATAAAAAACATAAAAAATGAAATTCTGAAGCATTCTGAAGAGAGAAAATGTTGGGAGGAGCATTTTAGATATTGATATGAGAATGATAGTCATATGCAAAGAGTAGAACTGAAGCAAATTCTATAAATATTTATGACCATGCAAAAAAATTGAATATTAACACCATATTGAAAAATAGTAACTCTGGGGATGTAACTGTGGAAATATTAAAGTGTGAATTTAGTTTGTTACAGAGTAGCATGGGCAACTTGTTTAATCTGTGCTTAAGACTGCATCTGTGTTTGATGACTAGAAGTGTGTCTGTATTTTTCCACTATTTTTCCATTCTTTTCCACTATTAAAAGGGAAAGGTAGTAAACTGGAATGCAAAAACTACAGAGTGATTGTTAAGGGTATCTTTGAAAGTGTTGGGCAGAGAGTTCTGATTGAGAGAATGTAGGAAGTGACAATATGTAAAATCTGGCAATGCAGTTTTATCCTGAGTTCTTCAGCAGGTCATCAAGAAGTGAATGAATGTGAAAAGAAAATGTATTATACATTTATTCATTTAGAGAAAGCATCTCATAAAAATGAATAAGCTTGAATGATAGAATATTTTGTTTGAATGTGAGCTGAAAGTTTATACTTGCTAAATAGTATTAGAGCATAATATGATGAAAGAAAATATGCATGAAAATAAGTGGAAGGTTTAGCAAGTGAATACGGAGTAAGACAAAGAAGTTCATGGGCTTTGATTGCATAAAAGTATAGGGAGTATTAGTGGTGATGTTAGAGATCGGTTGACTGGAAATGATAATATGCATGTACTTTTGCTGTATTGCTGGCAGAGAACCCGAATGAATTGGACTGAATGTCAGATAGGTTGTATAATCCAACAAGGAGCATGGATTTGAAAACTAATGTATCAAAATGCAAGATTATGTTTGACAGAGAAAAAGGAGTAGATAATTACAAGTTACATATAAGTAGCAAAAATAACCTCTGGAGCATCTAGATGAATTTGGCAGAATGTTTACTAAAGATGGGAAGATGAATGAAGTGATTTTAAAATCTGTGAATATTAAAGAAAAGATACTGTAGGAGATACCATCTATGGACCATTCAAAAGACATGCCCAAAGGTCAAACAGAAGGAAACCACAACCCAGATGATACAACATTGCCTCTTTACCTTCCAGCTATTCTCTAACTCCCAGATAAGCAGGAGTATAAAAAGAAACTGATAACAATGTGACAGTTACATAGAGAACCACACCCAACAGCATAGTGATCCAATTATTTACAAAACTGGGTACAACAGTAAATTATATACTGCACTTCATTTCTCCAACAGCATAACACTGAAGATGGGTAGTTAACGAAATACCTACAAATGAATCTAAGAGACCCTCCACAAACCAATATGTCAATCCTGGGCTGTTTATATTCTCTATCATCATAATCCCAATCTGTTCTTTAAACTGAGATTATTCAGTGGAGAATTTCTTTCCTTTAGAGGTGGTGATAATTAAACTATTATGCTTGTTAAAATATCAGAAATTCAGATCTTTCTGGTGACTGGAATCCTCTTACAGACTTTTTGTGTAAAAATAAAAAAATGAACTTGTGATTTATAGTTTGACAATTACATAGGTATCGTATGAAGAGTAGTAAGATGTCACTTTAGAGAGAGAGGTTAAAATACATTTGTAACAACTGCTGTGAAGAATTTCAGAAGTTATTTATATCTTTTTTGTTTTCTATTTTTCAACTTCTTTCTTTTCTTGTACTTTTTCTTTTTTTCTTTCATTTCTTTCCTTTTCTTTTTTTCTTCCTTACTTTTTACTAGTTTGCATCAGTTTGTATCTCCTTGTTGAAAAGTTTTAATAAAAATTATATAGAAAAATGAAATTGAAATCTTTTTAAAAAGATCCTTACTGTTTCTTTGGTAATAAAAGCAGAATATTTTTTTAAAGTTAGTAAATGGGCATATAAGGATAGTCATTATTTTGGAATATAAATTATGTTTGTTGAAAAATTATGATTAATGCAGAACCATGTCTTTCCTAATGCAAAATTATTCAGTTCTAATTGTTTTTATCGCTTTTAATAATTTACAGACAGTATTTCTTTGCATATATATGAACCTTAATCAAGCTAAGTCACTAGATAGAAATGTACAGTATGTCCATTATTTTCTTTTACCTCGAAAAGTAACATTAAACTTCATTTTTTCATTAGAGATGTAATTATCTAATTTCTCCTTATAGCTGATTGCAAATTTTTTAATGAAATTCTGATAGCTTTTTACATTGACTATTCTTGATGCTTCAATTCTACCCTTAAAACAGGAAATCCTTAAATGTCATGTCAGTTGTGTTGATTCAAGATGATCTGGCTTTTTGGCCAACAAGCATACAATTTTTCCTTATCACGTTAAACTTTTCTGAAATGTCTTCATATCACATTATGTAGTGTAGCAAAGTGTTGACCAACCTCTTGACACTTGCTTTAGTTTTGTCAAGTTCTGTTTGCAAATTTAAACAAGCCTGACATAAATAGCTGTCAACGCTTACTTATTACAGCAATACACCCCAACACAAGCATTTGGTTATATAAAGTACATGGAAAGTACTACAGTCTTATCACCAAACTATTTCTTTCTTTCATCGTTTCCTGGTTAGTTAACAAAATTTAAACATATCACTCTAGATATTATTACTAGGTTGCCAGAAGAGAACAGCTGGAAAATGATAACCTCCATTTGTTTTATGGCCTTGACCTAATGAAGTAAACTAAATGGAATAATAAAAGAGTTCATTTTTATACTGTACTTTTTCCTATCTTAAAAGGTAAAACACTATAAATCTAACAAATAGATTATGAGTTAAGAGGAGCAAATGATAACAGATTATTGTATTCTATGAAAAATAGTGTATTTATAGGATAGAAACATAGAGTATGCTCAATTATGTCCTAAGCCAAAATTAATATTAACTATGGGTAAGCCACTTACCTATGTTAGATAACAAGTCCAAACTCAAACAGTAATGGTTTGCTGATTAACTCTTATATAACTGTTATTTTGACCACCTATTCCAACCACCTTTATGATGACTGGATGTCAACTCTATTTGATGGATCAGACTGGAAAATACTCTCCACAGGAAGGCTAACTTAACTTATCTGAACTCAACTCAGCTCAAGTTTATTGTTATTATTAATCAACATTAACAAGGCTAAAGCTACATTTATTGAGATTGGCTATCTTCCAAGACTAATTATGCTCTACCTCCTTCTCCTTCTTATAGTTCAGTAATTTTAGAATGTGTCTGCCCAAGCCATGTCTGAACATCATCTAACTATTCTGAATTAAATAATGCTTCAGACCCTTTTGTCTAGGCAATGACTCCTGCATATCTCCAGCATGGTCCATACTGGTATATCAATACTTACTTTCCTTTAAAAAGATAACAACAATAACAGTAATATAATGTTTGGGTGTCCAGATGTCCAAAGGTACAATAAACAGTTTGAAAGAATGCTGAAGCTTCCATTTAGTATATTGAATGTATGGATTTTACACACTGGATTGCCTTTACCCAATAGATTGATTTTCATCTGTATTGGGACTCTTGTCCCCTTTAAGGGGAGGTAATCTTGAAGCCTCTAGCATGGGACCTAGACCAATTAAAATCGTGAAACTCTCTAATGTAAACATATATAGACAAAATAAAAGCATGCTTGTATAGTGTCTACATTTACTTACACTCTGGCAGAAGATGATTAGGGAACAAATTGCCTGTTTGCCAATATCATTGAAATGGGGAGCTCACATTCAGAAAAAAAAGTGATATCATAATAGGTGATGCAAATTAGGGTTCAGTTAAATGTACTATATTAGATCTAACGATTATTCATGGTAATACAATCGTCACAAATTTTTAGTAAATCAATAATCTCTTAACTTTTATACTGTAAAAAAGCAACTAAGCTCTATGGCATTTAAAGGTTAGCAAATACATTGCAACATGATCTTTTATACAGTATGACAGTATGCTTCATGAGATGGACAATTACTTTTAGCTTTTTGAAATGTGCAAGTTAATATATTTGAATGGAGAACCCAGAAAGTCTTCACTGATCACATCATTTTCCATTTTATTCTCTCCACATTAACTAAGAATAATATCTGACAAAAAATAGTAAATAACCACGATTTGGGATTGCATTTAGTAAGAGGACTTCCAGTCCACTGAACTTTATCACAATTTTCCTAAAATCTTATTTGTTGGTGGTGCTATAGAGCACATGGCTGTAGCAGCACTCCATGTATATAACAAGAACGTTTGACCAAGAGTTTAAAAAGGTCAGAGTTATTCTCTTTGGAGTTTATCCTCAAGCAAGAAAGCACTATTGTTCTAATGAAGAATTGAGGGCATTTTAAAATGTTGCCAGAAAAACACACCCAGAAGATAAGAAACTACTCCAGTATCCTTTAGGATGCTATGAAAATCTCACTTATATGGTGAAAAAAAATATATGATATTGCTTGAATAGCTCTTGCTAGGTTTCAATGATATTTATTTTTTCCCACATGAAAGGCAGCCTACAAATATTGGCTCAGAGGCCAGAGACATAGAGTACTGTAGGTTAAGCCCAGGACTCACAAGAGGCGGCAGCTTGCTTCCTTCTGCTTGTTTCAGCAACTGGCAGGCCATTGTTAGACTGAAAGTACACTTGATTTATTTACTGGAAAATGAATGGAAGTATTACATTCTTAAACAAGCTAACTACCTCAGTTTTTGGAAATGGAGAAATCTGTTAAAAGCATATAATAAGAAAAATTATATAATTTTTAATTCTCAATATATAAGAAAAAAAACAGCAAGACTGTGCAGATAAAAAGAAGAGCAATCATTACCATTACTCTATTTTAGGAGGGCATGTACAGTTGAATTATTATCATTAGAGAAATCCTAAAATAGGCCTGTTTGGGAACATCATTCAATGATTTGAGTTCTCTTTCTTGTAGTGTATGTCACTGCCCTTGCCTCACTGGTCTAGAGGCAGCTGGAGAAGGATCTCAGATGAACATTGCAGTCATAAAACACAATGTTACATGACTGCGCCCTTAGCCATAGTTGTTCCGGCAATCCCCGATTACTACTGTTAAGTGAATCACCACAAATCTTTAAAAGAGGACTTCATGTGATCACTATTTCCAACATTTTGCCATCTTCTCCATTGACTTTGCTTATGGCAGGGATGATAAACTGGTGGCCCACGGGCAGGATGCGTCACACACAGGTCACTCCCACCCCAGCTCTGCAAAGGTAAAAAAACATTGCGATACATCACATGGTAGCAACGTGATGTGGCAAGTTTGACACCCGTGGCTTATGAGAAGTTAGCAGGGCTTATTGGGAATCTTGATCACATGATCATGGGATGCTGTGATGGCTGTGTCATGCCCCTGTTGGAGCCTGAATCTGCAGAGGAGGACGAGCCAGAGCTGGAGCTGACGGAGATCGAGGGGGTGGCTTCATTGGCTTTGGAGGAAAGTTGGGAGGAGCAGGATGAGGCAGCCCAGGGCTACTTAGGACTGGGATGGCTTGCTAGCAGGGAGGAACAGGGGCAGGATGACCAAGAGAGGGCAAGAAGTGGAAATGAGGAGTGATGGAGCTCAGGGGATGAGCAAGGACCACTCCCTCCTGATCCCCAAGCATGGAGAGTGGAGAGAAGGTGGGAACAGTGCAGGCCAACCTGGAGACTTGGGAGGAGAGTGCCCTGCCCCTCTTCACAAGGCACACCTGGGGACTGAGATTTAAAGAGACGCTGTGGGGAGGGGCATTTGTCGGGAACAAATGCTGAATTTGTAGAGTTTTGTATGCCATTGCAGACGTCTGGAGTTTGCAGGACTGCTTACTACTTCCTTGCTTTGTGGACTTAGTGACTTGTTCCTTACTTCATGGACTCATTGTTTGTTCCTTGCTTCATGGATTTATTTCCATGTTCCTTTGCTGGACTGAGCGCAGCCAGAGGCTACCATGACTGTATGCGTGTGTATGCGTGTGTGTGAGCGCACACTTTGCTCTGGGGCTTGCCAAAAATGTGGGAGTGTTTGGGGGAAAGTTGGAGCCACTAAAGGGGAATTTGAACTCTCAGCTGGCTGTGTGGCCTTTGTGCCTTGTCCCAGGTTCAAATGATCACTGAATGAATAGATGGAAGCCATGAACTCAATAGGGATGTGTAAACCTCTCAAGATTCAGTTCAACAATGAGAATCCCTTGGGAGTTGGGCGGCATATAAATACAATAAATAAAATAAAATAAATAAATAAATCAAAAGTGAAAAATAATATTTTAATTTTAGATTCAAAGCTCAAAATGATTGGATTTTAATCTGTTTAATTTGGCAGAAATGATAATCGGAAAATGTTGAAATAATATTTATTTATTTATTTAACAAATTTATATAGCTGCCACCTACCAAAAAGAATTCTGAGTATATCAACAATATTCAATAACTTTTATGAGTTGTCATCTGAATCAATTCACTCTTCCGAGCTGTACACAGCCGTAATAAATGACATCACCCTCATTGTACCTTTATATGAAAAGGTACCTAAATAAAATTCGAAATCTCTGCAACCATCTAAAATCCATAATATGAGTATGGTGTTTCAGATTATTAAATATAATTGCATCCTTCAAATAAGCTATTGGATATTTCCTTTAGTACCATGACATTTTTTTTTTATACTGAGCTTTTTTATTACAGGAAAAAACTTTATTAAGAAATAGCTATTTCTGAAATATCTAATTTCAGAACTGTTGTACAAAAATAAATGTCACTTGCATTCAATTTCTTCATGGAAGTTTTAAATGTAACTTTTGATTGTTATGCCCTGCACTATTGTATCAGCTGCAGGTACAATCTCTTATTTGAAACTTGGTAATATGATTCAGAACTGAAAACCCAAACTCTGAAGTTCTTAATGTTGTTAGGTTAATACCCAAACGTTTGCCTGACATTTGCTGGGGATGGGTAGAACATGTGCACTAGGAGTCTCAAAACAAAAAGGAAATACTATTAGGTTTAAGTACCACAATTGACTATGTTCATATCTTATGAGCCTGGGACTGGAAATATTTGGGTACCTACACTGCTTTGCTTCCCAAATTAAATTGGTAGGTGTGAAGACTCTTTCTGAAAGTCATTGAGGCCACTTGGAGATTCATCAGTGCCCTCAGGATCACCTGAATCGTGCAAATAGCACTCAGAAAGAGTGCTAACGACCAGAGGACTGCAAGGAATATAAATCCTTCCATTCTCCACCATTCAGTCAGAACTGAAGAAGCTTCTTGGATGAGAAGCAAAATGTCTTCAAGCAAAAACGAAGAAAGTCCAGTTGCCTTTTGGAAAAGCACTTTTGGGTCCGTATACAGAGGCTTGCTATGCTAGGTCTCTAGCTTCCACAGTGTGCATGCCTACATTCTCCTTCTGCTATGTTTTCAAGAGTGCAAGAGGTGGAAATGGAAAACATTCCTAGGAGATATTTTCCCAGAAGTTTGTTTCTGAATGGATTTTGATGGAGAGTCGAAGTTGGGGTGTAAAATATAAATCACCATGAAATATCTGGAAAGCATCCGATGAATAATTAGCAACAACATTTTCAGAGAATTACTTTGAAGAGCCTTTTATTGAAGCAAAATAAAATTGATTTTTAAGAAGAGGATAGAGTCATTGTCTTAGGCTGCATACTGTTTCCCTGGCACCCTTAAATATATTGTTGCCCTAAGCAACTGCTTGGGTTGCCTGTGAAGCCAGGCCTGCCAAATTCTGTTCCTTGGGTGCTGATACATGAATGTCACAATGACACTCTGCAGGGAAGATATCTGTGATGTGTAGGTGGTGTTTTATCAGGATATTGATAAAAAAAATATGGCTATATGGTATGCAGCTTATAGCAATAGCACTTAGACT
>JANHJO010001007.1:133443-144959 GCA_032468235.1 Pseudoxyrhopus heterurus | reverse complement strand
CAACAAACATCAACAAACCCTCAAAATACTAACATAAGCTGGAGATACTTATCTGTAGTGTAACTAACTTAAACAACAAATCAGGGACCTCACTACATTAGCATATATTGTAATTACAGTCATTGCTAAATCATAGCTTCTCTTAAACTAACACAATCTTAAAGAGACATAGTATATTTACAGTGAACAAACATACTTGGCTTACTTTACCTGACACAACCAGTTAGGAGATTAACCATTATCCTAACAAAAACTACTGAATTTGCCATTATGAGCTTTTCTTTGTAATCATACATGCCTGTATATTATATATGTAGGGGCAGCGTAGTAGGCGAGCAGTTAAAATGCTAGAAACTGGCAACCTAGGTTCGAGGCATGAGCACCACAAGATGGGGTCGCATCCTTGCCCCAGCTCCTGCCAACCTAGCAGTTCAAAAGCATGCAAATGGGAATAGATAACTAGGTACCACTTCTAGCTCTGTGACATCATGCTGGCCACATAACTGTGGAAATGTTTTAGGCAGCATTGATTCAATGACCTTGAAACAGAGATTAATACACACATTCTTATAGTTGGCAATGACTAGTAGGGTAAAATCCAGAGAGATTCCTTTACCTTTTTATTTTATAAGTAGTAGTTCTAAAAACATATATTTGGCTTTACTCATGAAAAAAAATGTGTGTCTCAGAGAGAGAGGAAAAAATCACATTCAGGGGAAGAGAGACGGCATAGAATTAATAAATATCCAATCTCTAAATAATTGCTATGAATTACAAGCTGCATTGATAGCAGAAGATGTGGGCATATAAAAAATATTTGCAAATTAACTCTGAAACCTTTCGTAATAACATCTCCTGTGTATCAGAACATTTTTCTTCTTATTCCTCCCCATTAATTTTTTCTGCTCATTTATCATCTAATAATTTATCATCTAATAATAACCCTAAAAAGTATAAATCATGCAGACAGCAATTATCAATGGTTCAGTGTCAGTAGGGACCAATTCCCTGATGGAATTTTATAAATGAAAATTTTTAATTACTTTAGGATGGAATGGTGATTATGCTAAACTGATTTGAAAGCGGGATAGGGAAGATTGCAGGTAGCATGGGAGATGAGATTAAAATGATATGAAAACTAAATAAATGGCAAGACTAAATTGCAACCTCAGAAAACTCTTATAAATTCAACGATGACAAGATTAGAGAAAAACATTTCCGAAGACTAAATTGGGTTACAGGATTATGCAATATTATGCATACTTTTATTTATTTGAAATATTTATCCATTGCAACATAAACATATATATATTTAAGGAATAATATTGGCTATTTTTATACCATTTAAAATAAAATATAATTTTATAAACATAAAAATAGGTGACCCTGAAGGTACCTAGAAGCCAGGTTTATAACCCAACGATCTAGCTTTATAACCCAATAATCTAGGCATATAACCCAACAATCTAGGTTTATAACTCAACAATCTAGATTTATAATCCAACAATATGGCGTTCATACCTGAGTGACAGACAAGGCTATACTTTTCTAACAACTTGGTACACCCCTTTAATGTGTATGGTAATTTCAATAGAGATTTTGGTTGCTTTTGCCTCTTTATGGGAAGAAACCTAAACATTCTCTAAAATACAGTCATCTATTCATTTAAAGACCAATATGGAATACAGAAATTGTTTAAACATAATGTCGAGGGATTGCCTCTCCCTCCCCAGTTAAATCTATCTATCCCATCATTCAAGGAACTTTGTTTGATGTGGCCCCTGCTCTCTGTGGTGCTCGTTCATCCCTGAATGAGATTGCCCCAAATTTACTGGCTTTCTGACAGGTCCGGCCTAGGAATCCCATAAAAGTCCATTAGATCAGGGGTCTCCAACCTTGGCAACTTTAAGCCTGGCGGACTTCAACTCCCAGAATTCCCCAGCCAGCCCAAGTTGCCAAGGTTGGAGACCCCTGCATTAGATGGCTTCATTGTATATAAGTTTAGACTACACCCTTCCCTGTCATTTTACTATTAATATTTCTCATTGATTTTAATGTTTGAATTATGTTGATTGTTTAGATTGTGTTTTAATTATGTAAACCACCCGGCCAGAACCAATGAAACTTCTCAGATGAGAAGCGAAATGTCTTCAAGGAAAAACAAAGGAAGTCCAGTTGTCTTTTGAAAAAGCACCTTTGAGACACCCAGAGCCAGTGCCAACGGGTAGCTATGTAAATTTGATAAATAAATTAATGATTAATAAAAAGAAAAAGCATATGCCCATTGAGCCACACAGAAGTTTATTTTCCTTGGGTAAAGGCTGGTTTTTAGATAGTTTATTCCTTTTCCTATATTTCTGTAATTTGATGTTTCTTTTTTCTTCATCCTGTGTCATTCTGACTTTGTCCTTGAATTTTTTTTTTCCTTCCCAACCTTTCATTTCTTTTCACATTCTCTTCTCCTTTTACCTTCAGAGTGATAGTTGACCTCCGGTCACCATGTTACCCATTCACAAAATCCTAGACATGGTGAATAAAAAAAATACTCATTTAGTAGCTTGAACTATAGATTGCAGGTTTACTCTACCTGTGTGCTATGTCTGCCTTAGAATTCTTGTGGCCCCAGAAGAGAGTTATACTGTTATGCATAAGATAGCAGTTAGCGTGTCCTGCAGAAAAGCAAGATTAAAATAAAGAGTTAAATCATTTGGAAAAGAATTACTAGTGCCAGTAATCTGCTGAGGAAATCTATCAAAAATGGAATCCAAAGATAAGAATCACATGGGATCTCCGTTGCTAAGACACTAAAATACATTATACAAATGTAATACTATAACTTGATTTTTCCTGACTATGGGTTGAGTGTGAAGCTTTTTATATGATCTCTCAGAACAGGAGTGGAGACAATGCTTCTCAAGGCTAGGCTGTAATTAGAGCTTTATTATAGATGTTCCTTTCGGAGTATGCCCTTCTATGACATGAGAAGGTTTAAGTGGGACTGAAACGGAGTTAAAAGGTGCTTGCAACAAAGCAAATTCAGCATGGTGGTTGCATGTGATGATTCACAATTACATACTTTCCCTAAAAGTACCAGATCTCTGCCTGGCAAGAACCATGCTTCATCCTTTAAGGCAGAGACAGTAAAACAGAGATGGAAGGAACATTGATCACGTACAAATACATAATGAGTAATGCTGTGCTATCCACATCTATTCCCACTTTGTTGTAGCCTGGGTAGAATGTACGTAGCCCTGGCTAAAACAGCGGAAGGGGAAAAAAAGAATTAGTCTACCATTAGAAGAATGATTGTCAGCTTTCTTTATTGTCAAGTTATATTCATATGAGGAAAGGCAAACTGCAATGATCCTGGATCAAATGTCTCAGCTTTGGAAGAGTAAGGCCATGGTTTTGGAAGAAATATCAGATCAGGAAGTATGCATAGATAGTGATAGCAACAGCACTTATATTTATATACTGCTCCAGAGTGCTTTACAGCATTCTCTGGAAGGTTTACTATGTTAGCATGTTGCCCCCCACAATCTGGGTCATCATTCTACCTCGGAAGTCAACTTTGAGGTGGTCAGAATTGAACTCCTGGCTGTGGGTAGAGTTTGCCTGAAATACTGCATTCTAACCACTGTACCACCATGACTCCTATTGCCCCTGAAGTTGTATCAAGGGGGGAACAGAAAATATTGCAATTCTCAAATTCTAAACCAGAAAGTCACAGTAGAACTTGGATCTTCCTTCCTTATTAATCCTCTCTTGATATGAACAGGTCCACAAAGGTGATGCTATTTGAAGCTGCAATCCTATCAAGCATTAATATGGAATTTCTTATTAGGGATTTGAGACCAATTTTGGGTTTTGTCTTGCTAAAATCTGGAATCTGCTTTACTAGATTTTAGCTGACCAAAATTGGGTTTCTGCATTGCTGTACTGTATCTTATTGGAATCTGCCCTTAGAAATTATACTAACTTTATTTAGTTCTGGAAAATTCCCTCTACTTGAAAGCATTGCCTGGTATAGAACCGATATGAAAGGCACCTATCCATAATTTTTCATCTCTCATTGATAAGTGTTACCAGTTACCATTAATATAGAACAAAGAGGAGTTGAATCATGCTGGTTAACAGACCCATTAAAGATCAGTTATTAAAACATATTGAGTGATAGTCAATAAATCATTTTCTGTTTATGCCACACTAGTAAAAAGAAAAGTGTCCTAGCTGTAATTTGTCATGCAAGATATAATATTGTCTCTCCTTCCCACTTTAACCTTAAGAAATATTTTTGTTAGCTTGAAGCTAATAAAAAAGATGGACATATAATTCCTGCCTGCCTTTACAAAAAAGCAGAAATGATTGAACATAAATACAGGTAGTCCTCGACTTATGACCACAGTTGAACCCAGAATTTATGTTGCTAAGTGAGAAAAGTGAATTTGTCCCGTTTTACAACTTTTCTTTCTACATTTGTTAACTGAATTACTGCAGTTGTTAAATTAGTCACACGGTTGTTAAGTGAATCTGGCTTCCCCATTGACTTTGCATGTCAGAAGATTGAAAAATGGGATCACATGACCCCAGGAGACTGTAATTGTCATCAATATGACAAACATCCGAATGTAAATCACATGACTAAGGATGCTGCAATGGTCATAAATGTGAAAATGGTCATGAGTCAATTTTTTCAGTGCCATTGTAACTTCAAATGGTCACTAAATGAACTGTTGTAAGTCGAGGATTACCTGTATATATTTAATATAATAGCATCATATAATTAATGTAATGTAATAATTATATACTATTCTAGTAAAATCAAATACAAAATAAAGAAAGAAATCAGAACAGAAAGGAGTAAAAGGTACAATAAAAAAGAAAGAGAATAATAAGAATATAATAAAGAAAAAGAAATATATAAAGAAGTGACTTCCAACCTTCATCACGTATAAAAAAATTTAGTAACACTTCATTGGTTACAAACATTTATGTCTTCATCCTATATCCTATCTCTTATGTATAAACAAATCCATAAAACCTAATAAGAATAGCAACAATGAACACTGAAACTAAAAAGAAAAAAAATCATATTAAAGCATCCCAGATTACAAAATCTCTGGGTAGCCATTTGTTTGGTTCAAAATTATAAAAGGTTTAGTGGTGATTTTTTTCTTCCACCTTTCATATATATTTCTATATAGAGCCATGGTGGTGCAGTGGTTAGAATGCAGTACTTCAGGCTACTTCTGCTGACTGCAGGCTGCCACCAGTTGGGCAGTTCAAGTCTCACAGGCTCAAGGGGTGGGTAAATTGAGGACCCAGATTGTTGGGGCAATATGCTGACTCTGTAAACCACTTAGAGAGGGCTGTAAACCACTGTGAAGTAGTATATAAGTCTAAGTGCTGTTGCTATTGCGATAAATCTTTTAATAGAAAGTGTAGCCTAGCTATTCCTCAACTTTCCGGGCTGACGGCCCAGCATGGGAAATAGGGGTGGGAAGTGGGGATAGTTTTGTGTGAGGGGCAGGTACACACGTGCACACAGCTTCATTTGTGTGAATAATGGGTGTGCAAGTGGGGCTGTCGACCGGTGGTGCCACTGCTTGTGTCAGTAGGGCTGCAAGCACCGACCTCCTCCGCTCACGTGACTGGGACTGTGAGGGCTGACACCCACCACTCGTGCCCACCACTCACCATTCACATGACACAGTTGCGAATAGGCCACAGCCCAGAAGTGGGCTGCAGCCCACAGGGTGGGGACCCCTGATGTAGCCTACTGTAAAGAGATTAGTCTATTAAGTCACTTTTGGTTCTGGACTTGATGCTGTTATGGTAGCCCTTTCTTTACAGAGTAACTGTCAGTATATGAGAGTTCATGAATTGGAATAGACATGGTAACAGGTCAGCCAATGGGAACTGACTAAAAAACAGCACCTGTTGTGAGCCAGACAGCTTGGAGACTGGGTGTGGCTTAGGGTTACTGGTCCGTATATAAGAGTTAGTTTGTCCTTGGATCTTTGATCCTCTGTATAATATCTTGGTTCTGTGTTTGTATTGCTTCTGTGATTATGACGTCTGGATTCTGTGTGGGTATTGTATACATGCATCATACTTTATATTATTGTATATAATATAAATGAATCCTGCTGAATTATTTACTTGTGTGCTGGTTGGATTGCTGCAAACTCTGATTGTAATGTGTTTGGCTTTGCTACTTCTAGATATCCTTAGCCAGCATCCTTTATTTGGGCCTACAGCTCATTCTGCTTGGATGCCTATCCTAGGCATTCTCTTGGAGTCCTATCCCAAAATCCTATTCTGATAGCACCATTGAAAGTGATTCTCCATTCTATCCTAAATGTCTGAATCTGGGGTCTGTTGGGAAGCACTCAGCCTGGAAGGGAGGAGGGATCAAGCACAGAGCTAGCCTGGAGTTACTATGCAATTCCAAAAGGGCTGGGTCTGACCATCAGTTCCTTGTAGGCTGCCAGACTGGTGAGATTCCTGTATTATAGGCAGAACATAATAAAGTGGTTAGCTCAAACTCTGTGAAAGTGGTGGTTCACACCTGAGATTAATCTCCCCAGTCTGGCAGCCTATTCCTGGAGACAATTAGATAAGGGTCTAAGGAATTTGGGGGAGGGGTGTTGGACCCAGTCCTTTTGTGGTTGCACAATAACTCCAGGCTAGCTTTGTGCTTGATGTCTCCTCCCTGCCAGGCTAACAGTTTCTAACACTTTCACACATTTTCACAATATTCAAAGGGATAGCACTAATACCCTTGGCAAGGCTAGGAATATATTTAATTTAACAATAGGGTAGTCCTCTGTTTCCCGATATTAAGCATGCATCTTGTTTGAATAATATTATATCTCCTTTGGGGGAATTGCAAGATTGCAGTGGTTGAATAATGTGATTACATGATGTCTTGCTTTTGTATTGCTTAGTAACCAAAAATCCTATCCCAATAGTGGTTGAAAGTCAAGGACTACTTGTAAAACCATTCTTTGGTCATAGAATGGTTAAGTTTTTAAATTTAAAAAAGTTAAATAAATTCCAAACTGATCAGTTTCTGAGATGCTTCAAATATCAAACTGCCATACTTAATAGCTGACTAAAACAAAAAGAGTTATTGCTTTTTTTATTCTATTTTTTTCACACACAAAAAAGAGACAGAGGAAATCCAAATCGCTTTTCTTTCACATTTATCATGATGGTCAGATTCTCATTTCCCAAATATACCTTGATGTTTATTGATTTCAACTCAACATACCGATTTTTCTCGTGTGTATTTGAGTGTTTGTATAACTTTGATTAAGAAGTTTTCTCACAGAGTAAAAACAATACAAATTTTGAGTTAAAGTTAAGTGAAATGGAAAGAAGTAATATATAAGTGAAAGAGATGCAGGAAAAAAGAAAACCAAGGGAAAAGAAAAAAGTAAGAATAATAAAGAAGTGGCTTTCCAGAAAAAACAAATAAAACATAAGAGGGTGTGTGTGTGTGTGTGTGTGTGTGTGTGTGTGTGTGTGATTTAATTATAATCTTTATTTCCTTTGCTGACTGTGGTTTTAGCAAGACTATTCCCTCATCTCTCAGAATTTTAGAACCCACCAAAGACTTCTGTCTTGCAGTCTTCTCATCAGGAGCAACTAGATGGAACACTTATGGGTCATCTCAAATCCTCTTCTTGTCCAGAAAGGAATTACAGAGAATACTACTACTTGCCAGCTCTTCATTCACTTCAGTCATCAGCTGTGCTTTTAGTGGAGCCATCTTTGGTTTGCCATTTCTTCCCTGTAAGTCAGAATCTCAGCTTCCAGTGTTCTTAACAGCAGCTATAAGTACTTTTATATTTTGCCCTCGCTCTCCAAAGTTATATCAAAGTTTTCTACTTTCTAATCATGAAGTCCATAAATCATCAGTTCACTTTTTTCTTTTTTCATCAAAAGTTCATAAGGGGTTTCCCAGTGCTAATAAATATAATTTATTGATCTTTCTCTAAGCAAACAAATCAAATTTGCCATCTCTGCTTGATCCATCATCTTCATCAACCTTTCCTCTGTTGTGGGTATTTCAGAATCTTTCCATTTTTTTTCTCATTTTTCTTCACTGCCTTACAGCACTGATCTGCCATGTACTTTTTTTTCCTAGTTGGCTGTCTACTTTAAAAAATGTTCTAGTTTCAGTTCAATCTTAGACTTTAAAATTCTTTATATATATATTTGATTTCAAAATGTTCTGCCTTTTTTACCAGTCCATTAAATATGATAAAAATAGCCCTTTGTGTTGCCCACATTTCTAGCATAAATTGGAAGTACCTTTATACATTCTAGAGAATTTTATGGAATCATATACCAATAATTCATCATTTTATTAAATATTCTCTTTTAGATTACAACATAACTTTTTATCCTTTCAACCCTGTTTTCTCATTGATCCAACAATATGTTATGTCCAAAATTATCAGCCCATTTTACCATGTACATTTTTACTGTCCATCCTTCATTTCAAATTTCAGCAAGAGATTTGGGCAATTAGGTGTTCATCATTTGCACATAACTGAACTTCAAATTCTGTTTTCTGTCTGGGTTTATACCTATTCCACATTCTCCATCTGGCATTTCTAACATAATGGTTTTTTTTGTTTCAAAATTTTTATTTTTTTTCCTTAGGTTACATAAAACAACTTATTTCGAAGAGTGTGTTATCCTGGTTACAAATATTACGCTTCTATCATGATAGTCATAGTAGTAATTTTCAATACATTTCCACTCTTATCAAAAAACATGATCTAATAGTTACATATTCATATAACATAATGATTTTTGAGCTCTAAATTACTGTAACCTTAACTTTGTCATATCCTAAGTGGCTTAATGATGCTGGAGATAATCTCTGCTGCAATGGTTCAAACTCTGATAGGGTGAGTTCCCATCACTTGCCTCAACTTCTGTCCACCTAGCAGTTCAAAAGCATGTTCTATGCGAGTAGATAAATAAGTACCATTTCGGTGGGGAGACAGGCTGATGCTTCATGCAGGCAAGTGGATTCCTGCTGGCTCTGAACCTTCCTGGTTACAATGCCCATTTGTGAGAGAGCTCCAGTGGAGGGAGGGGTTTCTTGGATGATCTGCAGGAACAGTTGTTCATCTCTCTTTCTGGTGGGAAGCTTGCTCGCCCTCCTGTGGTGCACCTTAGAAAGCACCCAAGTGTGTACCACAACAGAGCTAGTAAATTGGCACCCAAATTATACTCTGTATGAGCATTGTAGTCTTCTGGCTAATACAACAACACCATACACCAATCATCATCATCACCATTATCATCATTGTACCATAGAAAACCATGCCATCCAAATCTCAGCTTGTGCTCTTCAAATTCTAAAATTATTTTATTTCTAAGAAGAACCCACTCTTTCATCCAAACTAAACAGCAGGCTGAAAACTACAATTTTAAATCAGGCAATCCCAATCATTCTCATTCCTTCGCATTTTGGAGGATTTTATATTTAATCTTTGGCTTTAACATACCGATTTTTCTCAATAGTACTATGAGAATATATGGACACAAAATGGTAATACCATTATTAAATCAAGATCTTAAAAAAGCCTTTGTTCTTTTTAATGTTGCCTGAAGTACAATATTTTATAAATATATGTCATATACGGAAATAATATTATCAGACTCCTACATAACATCTGAGGTACCATGGAAAAACATATACTATTATTTTGCATATTGTAATCATTTTTATCTCCTGAATATTTGGAGTAATTAGAAAACCACAATACAATAGTTTCAAACCTTTTATGTGCTCCCATTGCAGACTTTCTTCAGAAGAAGTTAAAGATTAAATAAAGAAATACATTTCTGATAGGCTGGATCTGAAAGATATGCACTAAAGCAGAATTTATCCAAAGCAGTTTTTGTCCTAATCAATACCTTCCTAAAGTTTGCTCCTGCTGGTAGATTCAGAGATTATTTCTTTGCAGGAAAAAAAGACTTACACAAACAGAGCTCTCCAAGAATTCTATAAACTACAAGGTAGTGAATAGGTGGGAAATCAGGACTGGAATAATTTTATAATAGACAACCTCAGAGGATCTTTCCAATTGCAGTGCAGGATTTAAAAAAAGGATTTATAGAAAATAACAGTAAGGCTATTCTCAAATCCAGAACTCTTTACAAGAGCATAGGACATATTTATGACGTGTGCATATGCAGAAGAATTGAATCCATTATTTTCCTCCAAAAAAGATAGAAAATGTTTGCTATGCTTCTGAATTTTCTGAGGCAGTATTAACTCTGAAATGTACAAAATATAAAATAGCTTTAAAAACAATAAAGCTGCATTTGTTTAGTTATTAGAAACCATAAGTTGGTTTCTTGTGACTGATAGTTGTGTTATTAATTTTATCCCTGAATTAAGAATGTCTAGTACATCCATCATTTTATCAGAAGGAGAATGAAGCAGAAGCATTTATTTATTTTATTATATTTGTATGCCGCCCAACTCCCGAAGGACTCTGGGCAGCTCACAACAGTATAATATAAAACAATATAAAAAACAATACAAATCTTAAAATGCATTCTTGTAAAATAAAATAGGCAACACACTCCATTATATTCTTAAAATGATAGCAATTGTGTTGGAATACAGGATTACACTTTGAACATTTCTAAAAAAAGCACTTCCAATTAGTGTTGTATACCTAACTCTCACAAAATGAAGTAGCACCCTACTTCTAATCAATTAAGCAAAGTCATCCAATGCAGATATTTCCTAAGCCAAGAGCGCTTGGAGCTGCTTTGCAAAGTATTTGGAGGTGCAACAGGCCTTGGCAAGTCAAAGAACTTTGTTGAGGTGAATCTCTAGAAGAAAATAGATTGCATGCTGCCCTACCCTCAACATCTCTAGGTGTATCACAAAATATGTTCCTAAAATTATGGCATCCATGTGTGAGTGTGTGCAGATATACAGTAGTAGTGCTTATATGTGTTTTATAGATATTGGATTAGATGGCAGCATAGGAGACACAAGGTGCAGAAATAGAAATTTGAGGGCAGAGGGCTAAAAGAAAGCCCTCTTTGAGTTGAATCCATGAGTGTCTGCCATTCTGGCTCAGTTCCCTTCTGATTGTTCTTTACAGATTATGTGTAGGAGAAGAATGACTGAGCTGGAAGATGGGGTTAAATGTGTCATCAGTTTGGAGTCCTTGAGTTGCCACAAGAGACCCAAGTCCAGCCCCCTTTGAATTCTGTTGATCCTTTTCTAGCAGCAATTTAGCTATGACCATTAGTTGACTGCATTCTTGCAAGTAGCAACAATAAACTCTTCTGTGCTTTAAACTCAGCAAATGCTCCTGGTTATTTGCACCTGACATTAATCTAATCAATTCACAATCAAAGCTAAATTGGCACTAAATAAGAGTCAATGAGCCTTTTGATGCGGGTGAAGGAGGAGAGTGCAAAAGTTGGTTTGAAACTCAACATTAAGAAAACTAAGATCATGG
>JANHJO010001004.1:166413-183151 GCA_032468235.1 Pseudoxyrhopus heterurus | reverse complement strand
AGCCTCAATTCTTTGAAGCTCAGCCTTCCTTATGGTCCAACTTTCACAGCCATACATTGCAACTGGGAAAACCATAGAATCATAGAACCTAGTTGATGTTAACTTCTGATCAATAATATCAACAATGCCAATAATGATGTTTCCTTCTATGCTTCTATGGATAGACTATGTCTAAAAGTTTTGGAAGAAATGGCAGAAGAGGGTCAAAGTCTTCATTTAATTTGATTAAATGTGTATTTAAATGTAAATGATAGCATAATTTTCTCCTTGTCATACTGGTAGTTATCCCAAAGTTTTTGGACCTGCAGATAGTCCTAGACCAGTTTGTGGCTTTTCCCTTTCTTAGACCTGTTGTCAAGGAACAATATGATTGCATATTATAGTCTCCAGGAACTAAGCATAAATTAAGAGCATCTTTATCTTTGCCTTAATTGGAGAATTATTTCTGACTTGTATCTCACTGTCTTAATTATTGAATTTCATTAGTATTTAACAGAAAATAGTGCTGATCACTACCTGAGGGCTTTGCTGAGCCTGGGCATAAAATGGACAAATCTGTCAAGCATTCCTAAGACTGTTTTTAATTATTTTATAAAATGTCTTAGGTTGATGCCAGTTCCTGATTCCAAGCTCTTGATTCATCATAGGAGTATATATAACACAAATAAAGAAGTGACATTTGTGTTTATCCACATCCTCAAAATCAACTTTTAATCAGAAAACCTGGAGTCTATTACAACGTGATTCGAAATTTGTCATTTCTGCTGATCAATTTTCCAAAACTAAGGCTATCAACAGAAAGTAGCTGCTCAGAGACAGCCTTTTCCTACAAACCTTTAGTGCCTGCCCGAGACTCTCCAGCCTGTCCTGGAGTTCCTGTGTTTTCTGAAGAGCCGAATCCCGTTCCTCAGTCACTACAGAAACCTGCAGCCTTAAGTCAGCATTTTCAGATTCAACCTGCAATAGGAGATATAGTTGGTTAATAGGAGAAGGAGGAGAGCTCTCTCTGACACAAGGAGCATTACAATCCCTTCTGCTTTAGGGTCTGGTTAATTTGTTCCATACATTTGATGGAACTGTAAGCATGATCATAACTGGTGTTGGGTCTTTCTACAGAAATGTATGTATTTGTGTATTGATATTCCAACTTCCATGGCCAACACATGAAAGATGAATGAACTTGGTTTACAATGAAATAATATTTATCCCCCAGGAAAATCTCCTTGAGGGCACTAAAGCCATGATCTACAGTCATCAACTTACACTACTTTAGATGGGGGGGAGTGGATATAAGAGAAGGTCTCATGATTACCTTCTCTGTCCACTCGACTTGCCCCTGTAACACGGCGTTCTCCTCAGAGAGTCGGGCATTATCACTCCGCACTTCCTGCAGTTGGATCTCCTGTGTGGGGAAAAAGCAGGCATGAGTTTTCTGGGAATAAAAGAATAAAAAAAGCTTAAAATACCAACTGCACTCCGTAAAATCTTCCTCAAATTCCAGAAATACTGAAAGGAAAAAAAATACTTAGCTCCACTGACTCAGAGTACTCTGGGCATGACATAAGGGTCCTGATAGGCACTATGTGATCCCCCAGGCTGTTCTTTCTGCAATCTTGAATTTAGGCATTTAGGCATAAAACTCAGCAGTTCTGAGAAAGCTCACTGCCATGTCAATTTGAACAGCAATGACAATATTTCATTCCACTCTAAACATTTCACCTTAATGTTGGTTTAGGAACTTAAAAACCTGCAGAAGAATGTGTAAGTAATAGAAAGCTTTCTCTCTGAAGGATCCAATGACATGTTTAAACATGTAGATAAAGAAACTCAATTTTTTCTGAACAGAAAACTCAAACATTACCAATGCTAGATTTCTTAATGCTGCATCCATGCTGTATACAGTAAGTATGGTGGGGGTTTTTTTAAGGCAAAAGGAGGAATCTGGCTATGCAGTAAAAAAAACCCATTTTTTATATACAAAAATATCACAACACATGTAAAAAAAAGAGGCAGGACATCAATCACACAATCACAGCTACCATTTTGAGGTTTTGGATTTCCCCTCCACACCCAGCAGACACTGTTCTTAATGTATAACTTTTTGTGTGGGGGGCGGGGATGAATTGCTAGCGTTTGTATCAACTATTGCTGCTCTTTGTAATCCCTTGTTCTTGCTATGACTGCATCAGTGATTTGCTATTATTAGCCAGTTATTGCTATTGAACCTCTCTGTTCCTAGGGAGTTTGTAGGCATCCCTCTTCTGTCTGTTGAAAGCAGCTCTAGGAGTCTGCAGGCAAGCAAGCAGCACAGTGCCAACAATGGGGGTGGGGACTCACTTACAAGCTCTGCACATCTCTTGTGCTTCTTCTTTACTTCATGCTCCAGATGTTCACATTGCTTCCTCTTCTTTGTGAGCTCAGAGTCCTACCAGAAGAGGAAAGCAGACAATCAGACTGAAAGGCAAAGGACCAAACAATGCTTACCTATTTCAAAAGAGACGGCCTAATTTTTAAGGATGCTGAAGCCCCAAGTGGCCTAGATTTAGCAGCTTGGCACTCTCAGGTCTTCTTTTCCAGAGCTATGTTGCAAAAGCATATGGGTAGTCCTCGACTTACGACCACAATTAAGCCCAAAATTTTTGTTGCTAAGTGAGAAATTTGTTAAGTGAATTTTGTCCCATTTTACAACTTTTCCTGCCACGTTTGTTAAGTGAATCACTGCTGTTGTTAAGTGAATCTGGCTTTCCCATTGACTTCGCCTGTCAGAAGGTCACAAAAGGTGATCACATGCTTCCGAGACACTGCAACCGTCATAAATATGAGTCAGTTGCCGAGCATCCAAATTTTGATCAGGTGATTGTGGGGATGCTGCAATGGTCGTAAGGTACTTTTTTCAGTGTCATTGTAACTTCGAATGGTCACTAAACACATTGTAAGTCGAGGACTTCTGGGGATAATGTTTCCACAAGGTAAAGATCAAGACTCCCTAAATATTGTACAGATCATAAAGTAATTTTTGCCATTGTCTTTTGGAAATTTAATTCAGCACCCCAGTTTAGTGAATAGTTCTAGAATTTCCTGTTAATGTCCCATCCAAGGACTAACTAGGGCACCCTCCTTAGCTGTGCCAGATGTTGTCATATGCTGTGATAAAGATTTTTTTTTAAAAAAAAAACTCACCAAATGCTTCACGTGCTCTTTGACTTCAGGGGCAGAAAACAATGTGTCTTCTTTTCTTTGCACTCTTCCGAAAGGAAACAGTCCCGTCTCTGACTGCAAAAGAGACAAATTTCAGCCAAATTGAAGAGCCAATGGCCCTGTTCATTTTGTTATCCACAGTCTTTGTTTACTGATGGGAGTTAGCAATTGACTAAATTTATTAATTTATTAAATTTTTACTCTGCCCATCTTACCTAAGCGACTCTGGATGGTTTACAACGCTGAGCAGTTTAGAACACCCAGTCTTAAGACCAAGTTTCTGTCCAGAAAATGTGTTTGCTGCTGTGAACTGCTTCTGGGTGTAGGATGTCACCTCTGGGGTTAGGCAGGAATGTGGACTTTGGTGTGGCTGAATTCACATAATAAGCTAGACCAGGCTAAACTAAAGTTTGATGGCTTTGTTATTCAGCACACCATGAGAACCAGGCTATTTATCTGTGCAAATTATGGGGGCCAGGCCATCACATTAAACCATCATATGATTTGTTTAGGCATAACATATAATCAGAACACAGCACTGTCGTCAGGCGAAAACCAAGAATCACAAAGTAGAGATTGTTCCCAGCTGAGTTCTTTATTGTTTACACATCTGTAGACAAAAATCTTGCCAGACTGTGGACTCTACTATCTGCATCTACTATATACTCTGTAAACTACCAAGGAAGGGCTGTCTTCACCCTTTTTCTTTCATACGTAACATCCAGACCGAGTTCTCTTACTTCTTTGGAATGTACCCCATCCCTCCTGGGTGTCCACCTTCCATCACAACTGTTTATGCTATGCTGGGATGAGTGGATTCAGCTTATAAATAGCATCTAATAAAGAACTCCTTATATTTTTACATACAAGAGACTGAGTTAGTAATCAGTAGGTCCAGGTTCAAATTTCACGTCTGTCAGATGTGAAGAATCAGGACCACATGTTAGGTTCCAGTTAAGCTGATATATTGTTCTTGTTTATACACAAGAATCTGGTCAACTGTCAGTACTAATTGGGTGCTAGGTAAGAGTTGACGGAATTCAAAAGTGGTTGAACTTAGACTGCTTTGGGGAATGTAATGCCTCGAGGCTGATTCCTCTTAGCCAGGGGTGTCAAACTCACGGCCTGCGGGCCGGATGCATCACGTGCTGGCCCCACCCCCACCCGTTTAGCAAAGGGGGGGAAAGTCCCTATACGTCACGTGACGCCACAGTGACAACGCGAGTTTGACACCCCTGCTCTTAACTCTGCCCCCAATCAATGCCATTCCTTCTCCTTATATAAAAAATAAATTTATATTAAAAATTATATAAAATATATATTAACATCCCAGGCCTTTGATATCATATAGCGTTATTCTAATTATTTATTTAAGAAAATTTATATGGTTGCCCACTTACTCTCAGTGACTCTGAGTGACTTATAAAAAATAAAAACTAATTATACAACAATAACAATAAAATAATGTCCCAAGGGGATGACACCACCATGGAGAAGGCCGTTTTTCTGGGTTCTGCCAGATGCACCCCCTTAGTAGAGGGGACCTGCAACATTCCCTGCCTCTCTGCTCTGGTGAGTTGGATAGATGTGACTGGGAAAATATGGTCCTTCAAATAACCTGGTCTCAAGGCTATGCATCTATTTCTTATTTGTTTGTATATCTATCAGTTGTATTTCTGAATTGCCCATTTCTCTTCTCAAAGAAGCATTCTGGGCAGATATATAAAAACCGGGTGACTTTGAGTTCTACTCCCACATTAGGCATAAAGACAGCTGGGTGACCTTGGGCCAGTCACTTTCTCTCAGCCCTAGAAAAGAAGCAATGGCAAGCCACTATTGAAAAACTTGCCAAGAAAACTGCAGGGACTTGTCCAGTCAATCTCCAAGAAGTGGACACAATTGAATGGAAGTGTGTACAAATCCACACCCACATATAATTTATTTTTCAGAATTGGGAGATATATATAATTCCAGTTCTGAAAAATCAAAAATTGGTAAATATATGAATTCACAATCTAAGCTCCCTCTCTCTATATTAATCATTACTTTTTATTAAAACCAGATAAAAGTTAAAGTACTACTATATTTTAGGTGTCTCAAGGGCTTGACTTCAATCAACACCCAAGCCACTAATGTCAGGAAACTCTGATAGTAAACCCAGAATATCACTTCTCAGCTTCAATCTGTGAATCATGATTAATGAGCAAGAAGATTCAGAGATTTTAAGACTCTTTTTCCTATTCTAGCACCTTTTAAGTAGTGGGATTCATCTCCTATCATCCCCAGCCAGGAAAATCAAAGCTAGTGCTAACTATGGATTATAGAAAATATAGCCTAAGATGGCTGGGTGTGGGGCTGTTCTGTTCTAAGTATACATTAATGTTTATGATTGTAATCCTTACTAATCTGGAAGTACCTAAAAAAACTGTGAGAGGAAATTTTGTCTAATATTGTATGTTTTCTGTTGATTAAAATCCTACAAGGAAGCTGTCTCATCCCGACTTGCAACACTTCTATTTTCCTGGAATTGACACATTCTGAGTAGCTCTGTGAGTTGGGTGGTCTCTAAATTTGATATTTAAAAAAAATAAAAAATAAACAAGGAAATTATGGAAGCTCCTGAATAGATGGAAGGTTTGTGTTCTGATCAGGAAGTTCCTCTTTCCACTGTAACACTGAATGAGCAAATGGAAACTGCCTTGTGTGAAACAAGATCAGGGGCAGTATTTCTACTTTGGATTGAAATGGTTCTTCAATCCACCTTTCACTGTCCAGAAATACAGGATGGTTTCAACTGGAGGTTTCAGGAACTGCCCTGGGAAAAGTAATCTGCCTCCAAGAGGAAATAGATTGGCTACTTCTCTGTTCTAGAAAAAAAAATACTAAAAAAAATCAGGCTGTTAGGGAACTGATACAAGAAGAAGACAAAGCCCTTACTAACAAGCTTCTCAGATGTAGATTTTTATTCTATCATCTTTACATTATTTGCAGAAAATGTTCCTGAAATATGCTCTCTCCAACCTCCAGCTTCCTAAGATGATTTACGCTCTTAAGGAACAAGAATTATATACATATTCAGGAATACTTTGTAATGCACTCAAAAGGGGATTAAAACTTACCTCTCTTTAAATTTATGGAACTCTGATATGGAGCCCCTCTCCTCAAAGCAGGTAACACAACATTAGGTTTCTCACCAACGCAACGTCAGGAAAGCTGGTTCAACCTCCCGATCCTCTTTTCAGCCAAACTTGTCTCCACCCTTTGACACCCCAAAGGCGACGCGGCCTGCACAAAACCCGTCTGGCCGGCGCTTTCCTATCTGCCCGCTGCGCCTTCCGCTTCAGCACCAGGGACAGCTCCGCGCTGGCACAGCTCCAGCCCGGTGGATTGTCCGGTGGGCTGAACCACTTTGCCGTCCGGAAGAGGGAGGAATAGCCGCAGCTCGGCACGGGGCAGGGAAAAGTTTCAAGCTGCGGCCCGAGGAAGGACCCCTTGAGTGCATAGTGGGAACTCCCAGACTTGACCATCCAAACTTCCAGGATCTGAACTAGGATCCGGAAGAGGTGCAAACACGGTGCAGTTCCAAATCTCCCCCCCCCGTCCCCGTTCTCCATACAGTCAACATTTTCAAGGAAGGTGCAAGTGTGATAAAAGTATGTTTGTATTTTTGTTTCTTTGCATGTAAGGAATAGAGAACAGGAAGAAAGAAGAGAACAGTGACTCACCATGCTATACCTAAATATTTATAGCTGGGGTGAGATTAAGTCGGGAATTCCTGATCTGGTGCAGCTGTCAATCAGAGCATTATACCTATTGGCACTATAATTTAATGGGTCAATAGGGCATGAGAAAGAGGCAACAACATGATCTAGTGAGAGAAATGCAGCAGCACATGAGAGACAGGCTCAAATCGCTGAGCCTGTTACTGGAATCGAAAGGCTTATCTCCCAACAATCCTGGCCACATGTAAACTCAATAAAAACTCTTCGAGTTCAGCTCAGCTTTATTGACATAGTCACATCTGTGTGAATCTTCCCTTGGCAACAGTGCATGATTTGCCGCACTTCTTCTGGGACGTTTCCCCCACTTCCCAGTACACCCCACAGTCTTAGCCTTTGATCTTCCAAGCACTACCAGGTCTGATCAAGATATAAATCTTATTTGTGCCACTTCCCTTTCCCTTGAAGCTCTTCTTCAGTTCCACACAATGTTGTGGGTTCTCCTGTATGCTTTCCATAGAAACTCAAGCACTCTTTGCAGGGCTATAAAGTCTATTTAGAAAAACACTTGTGGGTGGTGCTACAAAGTCAGAATCAGAAGAAATTCTCTGCGGTTTTTGTTCATTTCAGCCTTTTTAGCCTATTTCCCCTTGTTCTCTACCCCACGTTATCTGAACAGAGTGCTTATGTAGATATGAAGTAACATCATTTGCTCAGGAAGCCTGCAAAAAATGTATTAGTAAACAAATGATGTCTAATACACCCAGGGAAAGCTCAGCTCTCTTCTTTGGGCAAATAGATCAGCTCCACCCAGGCCTGAAGCTGCACTGTTTATTTATTTGTTTGTTTGTTTGTTTGTTGGAATTTCTATGCCGCCCCATTCCCAGAGGACTCCGGGCGGCTCATAACAAACAATCAAAATAAAACAATTATAAAAATTTAAAATATAAGACAATATAACTATAATTTAAATAAATAGCTAAAACCTAATATTAAAATACATTAAAATACATTACAATTCTTTAAAAAAAAAACCATGTAACTCCTCTTCCTCCTTTAGCAGCATTCTGAGGACCCGTTTTTAAGCTGTTCCATCTGGACAAAGAATAGAGGAACAAGAGAGATGTGGAGCAATTCCCAGCAGCATCTGCTGGGGGTGGGGAGGAGAGAGATCAGAATCAGCAATGATGGATGGGGCATGCATGTGATGTTGACACATGTAAAAAGAGGTGCAACGCTCCAATTGCCCTCTTGAATGCTGTTGGCTCCTCGTCCCTGTTAGCCACCGCAAAGAACCTTTGGCTCGCCAGAAGATTATCTACATGGTGGGCATTCCATCATGTTGCCTGATCTCTTGTCATTCCAAGTAGGCATGATAACAGTTGTTCATTTTAAGAACTTGTACCTACGCTTGACTTCTCCCCTCTCCCTTTTGGTCTGCGTTCACTCAGCATATTTAACCTAATCGGATAAAAGCCTAGCAGCTACATCTGTACAACAAACTAAACGACTGAGTATTTTTTTTAACGGTCCAAAGCATCGTGTGAACCCAGCTCACTAGATTGTGAGCACCCAGAAGAATAGGATAATTCTATAGCTTATTTAGGCATGTTCTCTGAATACAGGATGTATATGTCATATTTTTAGGATCTTCTCGCTAATATATGTAAGCCACGCTGGAGGTCTTTTTAGCTGAACAGTGGGATAAAGTGTTATAAATAAATATAATGTTTATGGCAATGCTTTTAAGCTTCACTTGATTCTTTTTCTTTGCTTTCAACCTGGATGAAACAAGCAGTAGATAAAAAAAAAACCAGGAAATGCAGAGCATTGCATAAGAGAATGACATATTTAATTGTCATTCCTCCTGCAGTTCTTTTCTCAAATATGCCCCACTTTCAGTTGAAGGTCTTCTCTATCTCACAACTGCAGCAGATCAATGGAATAGTAAAACAGCAAACCCCGTATCCCATAGCAAAGATGGATTTAGGAATCTGGTATTCTAAGAATGGTGAATTTTGTTCTAGATTGTCCAGCATGTGGATAATTAAAAGGTAGACAGGATGCCTGATTATCAACTGGAAGGAGTTCAAAGGATTTACCTGGCTGGTCTCCTCCACGGCTATGCACAGTTCCTCCCATGGCTGTGATACCCTTGTAGGAGAAAAACCATTTGAGCAGGTAGTCCTGGCTGACGTGGTGAGCCCCAAGTCCACTGCAAAAGCTACAGAAAAGTCCCCTGATCCCTGGCCACAGGGCTCCAGGGCTGCCTTAAAATTCTTCAGAGCAATCTGTCTCTGCAACCGCAGCACTTCCTTCTGAGATTCTCGGAGTAAATGCTGGAAATCTAGAAGAGGCAGACATGGAGGGCCTTCCTAAAAAGAGAGAAATTATCACTCACCAGATTAAATAAATCTTAGGTGGCTTAAAAACCAGAGAAAACTGCTTATATTTGCATATGAGAAATACATTACACAGCAAATGACCAACTACTGTTTGTTTCACCTTAAATGGTAAATGTCTATGCCATTGTGTCTTCAAGCAACATCTTAGAAAAGTGATTTATCTTCCTCCCACATGGAGCATAGCACCCCTCTTCTCAGTTAACACTTGTTGCCTGCACTTGAACAAAAGCTTTTGAAAAGAAAATACCTATGTTGATAAATCTCTGTTATTAACCAAAAATGCCTTTTCAATGACAAATCTAATCCAGATTTCACCAAGCTGTTGCCCTCCAGAATTGTGAGACTTTGACCCCCTTTAACTGTGCTGGCTGGGGATTATGAGAGCTGAAGCTCAATAACTCTGAAGGGCAGCAGTGGGACGTCTTGAGTTATTTAACTGATTAACACAGCATCCCTAATAACATTAATAGTGGAAAAAGGCGTATTTCAGATTTCAAGCACATTTCATAACACTCTAGTAGTGTGAAAAGAAAAATTAACAGACATGAAAACCTGCAGCATACTGTTAAGCTGACTCATTCAAACCAACCAGTGACCTGGGCCTCACTTTGTCTCTCTGATCTTCCTACCTCTTAGGTTCCTACATCCTCTCCTTCACTTTCAAACATCTCTCCTTGACAACTTTAAGACAGGTGGACTTCAACTCCTAGAATTCCTCCGGCCAGCCTGTTGAAGTCCAACTGTCTTAAAGTTGCCAAGACTGAGAAACACTGGTCCAGAGCATGAAGTCCCACTTCCTTTAGTTCTTGATAAGATTTTCCCCACCTTTTATACGTCATCAGCATCTTCTTCCAGTCATTCCTACAAACCTTGTTTCCCAATCTTTTGTTTGGCTTATGGACACTTATTCATAATTATTAATTCTGGTACTTAATTGTTCCTCCTACCTACTTCTTCCTCTGCAACTGCACTGCCTATTGGCAGTGAATATTTTTCTTTATCCCAAAATTCTGAGTAGGTTTTTTTCCCAAACTAAAAGTTCACTTTCCTCAGAGAATTATGTAGCAGTATTCATTATCTGAAAAAAAAATCTCCCTTAAGAGTTGGAATATTAAATGGAAATCCTTTGATATCAGAGATACTCAGCCAGTGCCCTGATGGAAGATGGCTTTCTGGTCATAGTAAATAAAATCCATGAGGTTTTTCTGAGCATGATGATAAAGAGACAACTTTTCTGTACTGACACACTTGGAAGTGTAGGAGCAGAGACAGAAAAATGTGATAATCCTGGTCCAGATGGGCCTGGATCCAAATCCTAGTGCTCACTCACAATGGATGGAGGTTTACCACATCTGGACAACATCAGCCTGAGTGTATTCAGTGGTAAACATTCACCTTTCCACCCATGATTTTAGCTTGAAGTTCTTGACATTCCCTCTGCAGAGCATTGATCTGTTTGTCTTTCATCAGGAGTGCATTGGCTTGTTCTTGGAGATCTGTAGCCCGTTGGCGTGCCAGCGCTCTTTTGCACAGTCCTGCACAGGAGCTCTTCACATTTATTGGTGCATTCACCTACAGCAAGAAAAGACTGATAGTTGTCTAACAGGCCAAACTTTGGGACAAATAAATAAATGACTATAAACTGACTTAAGAGTCAAACCATTGGTCTATCTGGCTCCATTCTATCTAACTTGACTAGAAACCTATTTCTAAGTCAAGGGCAGGCAATGTAAGGCCCACCAGATGTCAATGGACTGCAGTTCCCATCATGCCTTACTATTGATCATGCTGATTAAGGTTGATGGAAGTTATAGTTTATTTCTTCTCTTAGGGTTCTGGTTGGGATTTTCCTAACCACATTTGGCCACACCAAGGATTAAATCGGAATTTTCTTGCAAACAAAGCATGATTCCTACAGATTCTTCTATACAAAAATGACAACACATTTGGGGAATGACCATTAATAAACTACAAAGAATGTGGGTATGTGCATGTGAAAGATGAAAGAGGGTGAAAGCTGAGAACTCTAAATCAATCAGTGATTATCGTAGTTGAGTAAGAGATCAGAATTCCAGTCTCTGTGGGCCAGTTATAACAAACTTAATGTAGGGCTTCATAATTCTGATAGTCAAGAAAAGGTATTCATTGCTTTTGAAAAAAGTTTACTTTTTAATATCGAAAAGATTGTAGTAAACTGTGACTTCGATCACCTTTCTGGAGTGCCAAGCTCAACAATATGGGCAGCTTGACTGGGCTTGTCTGCCACCCAGGGTTGGCTCACTTACCACTCTGAGGTTGGCCTCTTGCAACTTCCTGGCTCTCTCCTCCAGACGTTTTGCAATGACCGCCAGCTCTGCATTCTTCCTCTTCAAATGCCTCACCTTCTCCTGAGTCTCCGGGAAGCAGGTCTTACGCTGGGAAACAGAAAATAAGAGAGAAACATCTGAACTGCCTTTTTGACCCAGTTTTATTTTTGGAGAGGGATCCATTTTGGGAAAATTAGTTCATTCAGCAAGGAGGGTAGTATAACCACCTTTTTCTCCCCCAGGTATGGTATGGTCCACCTATAGTTTCTTAAATCAGAACATGAGTCATAACCTGAGATGAAGGCAATCAAATTGGATAGAAAGCAGCTTGGATGATGCATTTTAGGTTAAAATTTAAACTCTCCCAGCTGTTTATTAAGCTTAAAGCAACTTCAGAAATTCCACTCCAGATTTTTTATTTATTTTTTAAATTTCTACACTGCCCATGCCACCTAGGTGACTCTGTGTAATTTACAAAAATATAATAAAACAATATAAATGCATGAGTAAAAGCACAGATTGAAAACAGAGTTAATACCTACAAGGTAAAAGGTAAAAGTGAAATTCAAAGTTAAAAATTCAGAAGACTAAAAGGTTGACAAGGCACGAGGAATATTCTCAAGCCATCAGCCATCCCCAGGGTTACATCTTAGATCGCATGCTAATTGACAGAGTCAGGTCTTTATATTCTTCCAGAAAGCCAGAAGGGTGGGAGCTCACTTCATCTCTGAGGGCAAGAAGGCCCCCCTGCTAGATCCTGCCAGCTGAAATTCCTTGACTGATGGGATATGCAGAACCCTCTCCCTGCTTGACCACGTGGGATGGGTCAATGTAACTGGGATGAGGCAGTTCTTAATGTACTTTAAGATTGCCGTTGGTTGATCAAGGATCTGGGTATATGCTCAATCTGGACTATGGTCACCACAAGAACAGATTGGCTGTTCCTATGCTTCTTGTCCTTCCCATCCAAGAAGGAAAGTCAAGCCTTACTGGCTTGCTTCTGCCTAGACTGGTCTACCAGTGCCTGCCTTTTTCTTTTAGGGATTGTTCCCTCCTTAATTGTCCCTGTATCCTGCCTTTGTTTTCTCAGATATTTATATACACGGATTTCTTCACCCCCACCTCTACCGTTTTCTCACATTATCTCCTGTGATATTCATAGAGACCCTTCCCTTTTTTTCTTTATGGTATCTTCTGAGCAATAACAATAGCACTTAGACTTATATACCACTTTACTGCTCTCTCTAAATGGTTTTACAGAGTCAGCTTATTGCCCCCATCAATCTAGGTCCTCCCTTTACCGACCTCAGAAGGATGGAAGGCTGAGTCACCCTTGAGCCAGTGAGACTCGAACTGCTGAACTGCTGGCAAGCGGCAGTCAGCATAAGTAGCCTAGAATACTGCATTCTAACCACTGTGCCACCACACTGGTCTTGAGGCTATACATATGAGTAGGAGATGGGAAAACGTATCATGCTTCACCCAGCCTGAGCAGAAACTGAAAGGGTTAACACCGGGAGATACACAGATGTAAAGGTTGAATGGAGCATGAGCTTCTAGAGTGGAGGATGGTTCATTGATTTAATAGGTCATTTTTGATCAACTGCAAGATTATTAAAAATAAACAAACCAACAGCTGACCAGCAGAGAACATTATAGTCTGACAGCCTAGCTTGAAATGGGTAGCAACTAATCGCCAGGAGGGAAAAGAGGCGTGTCAGGCACTGCAGCCAATGAGAGCTGGAACTGCTATTAGATCTGAACAAAACAGTGGAAACCGTCTACCCTGAAGGGCTTAAGACGTCTCAGGTCAAAAAGCAGCAGTTTTGAATTGCAACTGGAAAACCCCTAAGTGGGATGCACTTGCAATAAACTGAGAGGTGGAGGGAGGCTGACATTATGTATTCCTGCATTCAGAGAGCAGTGAGTGGCCCATATTGGTATGCAAAGAGTCACAAAAATTCCTGAAAAAGTAGTAAGCACAAAAACTGGAGAAGACTTCTCTGTGAGCAGGACTTCTTTCAGTGCCTGAGATCTTGGACAAAGTTTTCAAGTCAAAGCTGACAACTTCAGCCTTGTCCATTGTGATGACCTCCAGATATGTGGGATTGCAACTGCCATCTTCCCCAGTTACGGTAGAGACATCTGGAGGGGCACTAAGTTGGAGAATTTTGCACTAGATAAGAGCATGCATGTAGAATCTGAGGCCCCAAGGCTTCATGTGCTCACCTTAAATCTTAGGAGAAGCCTGCAGTACCCTTCCAAAAAATACTGCTTAATTAATTGTATTAATTTAAAAAGAATGTCCTTGTTGCGTTGGCTTCATCCATTTCTTCATCCTGACCCCATCTACATTTTGTAGCCTGGTTCCCAACATTTCAGTCAGCAGATGGGTCCAGCCTCAACAGCCTGGCTTAAGATAAGACAGCTCCTTATAATCCAAGGTTCATCAGCCTCTTAAGGCAATACAGTACTTTTTAAAGATTGATGGAGAAATGGGAGAAAGATCTGAACCAAGCAGCCAGCAAGGAATTCTGACTGCAATTATAAAGCTATGGAAATCTTGCCCTTTCACTCAGTGGAACTTTGGCAGGACAAAAGCTTGCTAAGTAGTATCCTGTTTTAATTAGCAGAAGTGGAGCGTGGCTTAGATATTCTATTTCAAGTGCCAAAACGGTTTGTTCAGCCCTGTGCTGAAAGCATTGGTCTGCATCATTTGGAACTAAGAGTTTCAAGCACCCTTTTTTTTTTAATTCCCTCAAATGTCATTGCAAAGGAACATCTTCAAAATTAAATAAACCATTTTTACTGCCCAATACAGGATTGTCAATTACAGATCTCCAGATAGTATTGCACTTCAATTTCCATCACCATCAGCCTTGGCTAATGACCAAGATTGATAAGACTTGAAGCCCAACAACTTCTAGAGAGCCATAGACTGGTCAATCCTGCTTGGCTAAACAACATTCGGGTATTCAGCTCTTGCATGCCCCTTACCAGCAGACTGTTTTCCTTCTTCAGGCTGGCACAGCGCATCTGTAACTCTTCTAGGGCTGTCAGAAGCACTTGGTTTTGACGCAGAAGACAAGGATAATTCACACCATACTGTGAAACAGACGGAGGAGTGAAAGAAAACACAGAAAAGGGAGGAAAAGGGGAGGATATTACCATTAATAGTTCATTCTTTACTAATAACACCATTCATTCCAAACATTCCAGGAAGATTTTCCTATTCCACTTTTGTTTAGATGTGTTAACAATAGCTCCCAACGTTTATATGTTTGAAGACAAATTCATCTTGATTGGACTAGGATGGAGACGGCTATGCTTACAAGGAAGAATGGAATCAAATTCTTAATAGTTATCATGGGAAAATAACAAAATACACCATTATGTCAGTGTCATGCTGGTAGATGTTCTCCCCTTTCAGAGAATGGCTCCCACTGACTGCTATGAGGGAATGTGTGGTGCTTCCCTTCCTAAGCGATACAATCTTCATAAGAGGTAGTAAGGATAGCTTCTCTGGGAAGGATCTTGCTCAGAATTTTAAAAAAATCTTTGGTCAAGGCTTCTTGCCAGAATCATTATACAGGGTAAAGATGAGCCACTCTCTGATGGAGATGGATGCTTAAGAAGTGTGAAATAAAACAAATAAGAAAATATAGCTGATGATGGTGGTGGTGGTGGTGGTGGTGATGGTGGTGGTGGAATCCTATGATATGGAATCCTCAGGCACTTTCTTTCAACATTTTTAACCTGGTTATCCCTAATCTATTGAATGACAAGCCAATGAAGCAGGAAGAATTAATACAAAAGGCTAAGCCAAAAATAGTCTAAAGAAAATTAACTCTGAACAGCACTTAGGCAATCTTACATTTGCTGGGTCTTTAATTGACCTGGTTAGACCAATTGTGTGAACTCAATTGTGGCAGAGATAGAGATCTGGGTTAATATTGGACAAAGCTCCTAATAACAACAGTAGTTTGTCAACGGAGCCAATGACCCAAAGAGATAGTGGATCTCCTTTCAAACAATGTGCCCAAGCACAAGCTGAATAGCCCATCTGTCTAGGATGCTTTAATTTGGAGATCTGTACACATCAGAGGTAGGCCTTGAGGACTTAAATGGCCCCTTACAATTCTATGGTTGACAGAGCATATTCAGTAGGTCCATTAGATTGAGTGAATCCAATAATATGGTCAAGGATGTTATGTGAATGCAATCTAGGCTTTCATATATATATGTATCATCATCATCATAATCTCTCAGTAGCAGCCATGTGCAGTGAAAAATCCAATTCTGGTAAATACTGTCTTCTTTGCTCTTGATTTTCCACATCATTATATTATAACCAGTTATCCTGTCTTTGGGGTAATAGACAAATCCTTTTTCAGGAACATTATTCAAACATCCTCTGGCTTTTTTTTCCTGACTGTTTGTTTAAGGAAAGGGGGATTTGGGAACTTTTGGCTCTCTCCCAAAGCGACAGTAGTTAATCTAGCTGCGTCTCCACACCTCTGAGCCTCACTGATGATGGTAGACGCATTGAAGCTACGCAATAACTTCCAGGCATCTACAAAATATATTCCCACAGAGCTTTTTGTCCTTCCTTCCCTGTCTTACAGCTGCTGGGCTCAGTAAATAAAACAGATATAAAAATCAAAGGCAAAATAATAATAATAATAAAAAATCTTAGATGCGTTCTTCTTAATACTGTAAAGGATGATAGATTTCCCCAATGTGGAAGAATCATATTTTTAAACTTTCTTTTGCTGTTATATGAAGCAAACCTTTGAGGCATGTGCTGAGTGTCTTTCCCTGAGAAATAGCAACCTCGTGTCAGCCTTTTAGAAGAAAGCAGCAGCCATCCCCACATTGACTTCACTAGATCCCATTCCCATGTCCATGTTTGAGTGCAATATGTGTGAAATGTTCAAAAACTCAAGAGTAACAGCATTTTCCCTTCATTTTTGGAAGTATAAATGAAGCAACATTTTCTCAGACTGTTGCCTGCAGGGATGTAGGACTTTACCTCTTAAAATAGCAATAGCAATAGCACTGTATTTATATACCGCCTATCAGGGCTTGCAACCCTCTCTAAGTGGTTTAC
>JANHJO010001004.1:120880-132635 GCA_032468235.1 Pseudoxyrhopus heterurus | reverse complement strand
ACAACCGGTTCAGGCGAACCGGTCCAAACCGGTAGAAAGCCACCCCTGGGTTAGACCCCAAAGATCCCAGCTCTGTTCCTTCAGCCCCCTTTCACATATGAAGAGCTGAATTCCAACAGGCAGCTTTTATTTATTATTATAATTTCTACGCCGCCCAACTCCAAGGGACTTTTTGCTCCCTCTGCTTGGGTGCCGGGATTGCAGTTGTTAAGCAAAGGAGTCACATCAGCATCTCGCTTATCAATCATTTTGCTCAATGACTGAGATTTTGTTCCAACTGTGGTTATACATTATATAGGTAGTCTCAAGCAGAGATAGGATCTGTGTACTAAGTTATTCCACTCACTAAGTTTCTCATCTGCACGATAATTTCTGATCCACTCTAGAATACAGAAAACACACAAACCTTTTAAACAAGAACTGTTCATTCTAAATAATGGATATGTATTTTTAAGCACAATCAGATATAGTCACACACTATTAAATACAATGTACCACACCATAGACTGAATAATGCTGTTTGTTATTTTTTTGTAAACATTATTTAAATTCTAAATTCTATTCCCTTTAAATAAAAGATTGATTCAATGTATTAGCAACCTACTGTTTCCCAGACATGTTAGACTGTAGAACGTGAGCCACAAAGTAGCTGCCTAACATTTTATCAGAACTGGAGAAACTAATGTTTTTATCTTTCACCGAATGAAGTTCATGGAGTTTTCTAGATTAGCTGAGCTTCCACTGGCCTGAGCTGCGCACAGCAAACAACCTGTCAATGGGCAAAATTGTTGCCTCTCAGACTGTAACTATTTGCTAAGCATAAAATGAACTTTTAACAATCGTCAGTTCAGAATCCAAAAATTATAATTTATTCATTGAATGAGAACAAGTAAGATTCCTAGACCTTACCAGACATTCTTTTTTCCCCAGATATTTTTTATTTTATTTCTAAACAACATCATCCAACAGTGTGTCAAAACGAGTTACAAGTAATATGCGCTATCGTATTTCACATTTTCATTACATTTCATCCAAATACATAAATTGTTCTTAATATTTTCTATAACTCTTCTTCATATCAGTTTTCTAGCCACCTGAAAAATTTCTCCCATATTTTGTAATATTCTCTATCTTCTTTCTCTTTGATTGCCAATGTTAATCTATTCATTTTCAGGTAGACTGCATAGCTCTAATTAATCCTCTAAATCCCATATCAAAACATGAACTCTGAAACAGTTCTATTGTTGACAGGTCACTGTTTGCAAAGTCAGCAGCAATTATTGAAAACTTTGGGAAGATAAAAAACCTCCCCACTTCAATTTTGCTGTAAGTTATGGATGCCTTGAAGGTAGTCCTTGTGGAGTAAGTGTCTCATTTATCAACCATTTGGTGATGAAAAAGTAACTTGGGGACCAGCCCTCCCATTTACAACCTCTGCACGTCTTCAAAGCAAAGTTAACCTGAAGTGAGATAATAGGTCATAAGTCAAAGCCCCTTTGCCTCTTGAAAAAGCACTTTTGAGACAACCATGACCTGGATGACTGAGAATCTCCATAGAGATCCTGAGCTGATGGATAACCTCACCCAGTTGTTTCATAAGTAGAATGGAAAGAATCAACCTATGCAGCACACCTGAAGGCAACAGCCACTGAGCCAACCACTCTTCTACCACCACCACCTGGAACCCTGAGGAAGAAGCCATTCCAAAATAGTTTCCCCAATCCCAAACTCTTGAGAATCAATCCAGAACATAATAATGTTATTGGAAAGTGTAGTAAGTCTAAAAGGATTAAGAGAAATGATGCCAATGAAGATCATCTGCAGGCAAAACTAAACTTTCTCTTGTCCCATGTCCAGGCCGGAATCCTGACTTAGAAGGCCCAGATAATCCATTCCATCTATGGCACTATAGTATATGTGCATGCTATTTGTCCCTTTTTTGAAAATATGTTCCCTGTTTTTGCTCTATAGGAATGGTTTATCCTAAGTCCTTTTATGAGTGCAATAAAGAGGACTGATGTTCATATTTTCATCAATGAGTTTTAAGGCTATTATGATTTTTTAATTGATTACTTTTCTTGAGCTTTTTTGATAAAGGGATGTTGTCCACAGAAATACAGGGCTAGATCTGACCTCCTTTACTGTATTGTCTGCCACATATTTCATGTTTCCTCCACTTACTACAGAAAGCAAGAAATCTTTCTTAAATGATCGAATTGCTAGATTCCAGCACTGAGCAAATATCTGGATTACCACAGCTTTAATATTCAATGGCTCTATAATTCTCCCCATTAAATCCTGCCAAATTCCAAGCTTTCAGAATAAGAGTTGATCACTAGTGCATTCCCAAATAATAACTGTGAAGAAGAAACAAAATAAGAACCTGATTCAGGTAGATGATCAGGGTTATCAACTGATTTTGACCATACCATGCAATGTACAGGAAACCTCTTTCATACTGTATATACCCCAATGATAGGAATGGGGCAGCCTCATGGATTATGCTGTTTTGCTGCTGTCTCCTACCATCACAAACTTGCTTTTCAGGAAACAAGCATAGGTTAGGACTGTTCCTGTACAATCTAGGAAGTACTAAAGGAAACCCACCCAAACCATACCCAAATTTCCTTCCAGTGTTATTTCTCATGTACATTACAAGCCAACATATACTGGTAGATATTTTTAAAAAAATTTATTTCTGACAAATAAACAGGAAGAGGCATCTCTTGAACATAGGCACCCATGATTTTATACAGAAAAAAAAAATAGCCACATGAACAGCTTTACACGTGGATAAATATATTAGCAAAATAAATAGATCTGAGCATGTTTCCATATTCAAACAATCTCTCTCTCTTAGACATAAATATTTGGTTTTGCATATGTATGTACATAAACATAATTTTTCCCTTTTGGTTTATAAAAGTACCCAAGTGCCTGAAAAGTAGATTCAAAAAATTAATTACAAAGTATAAAAATAAATTCCTTATTCACATTTCAAAGGGTCTGAGGTTGCCAGGAGGAAGGAGCAGAACAACTGCAGCTGAAGAAATTTGAAGGAGAAGGTGCTGAAAGGAAAAGAACTATTCAACGTGTTCTCACTGACTCACTGTTTCCTTGTGGAGTAAGTTTTTTCATCCTTTCTATGGCTTGTGCTTTGACTCCAACTGAAACAGAACTACAGCCAAACTGGTGCCTAGTCTTCAGATGTTTTCTGACAGGTTTCGGAACATCTAAATGAGCGCTATTTTTGCTCCTGAAACATTTTCCAGAGCTTCAGTCTAAAAATACAGCAAGGTTAATTTCAGTTTTTCTAGTCTCTCTTATACTTGCCACAAAATTGCTCCATTTGAGGTACTCCCAGCATACAAGAAATTGTGTATTGACCTGAAAAAACTAGAACTTTCCCCCAAATACGTAACTTTGAAGTGTGAGAGAGGGGTTGGATCCATGTCTTAAAGTCAGTGAGAATGAGATAATGGGACAGGGCTTTTTTCTGTGTAATTTTCTTGGATTTGGTATTGGGGGGAGGGCTGAGGAAAAAGAATCACTGTGAATGTAGGGTGCTCTTCCTGTTGTGCAGTATGGTGGAAAACATCCCATTGAACCTCACCAATAAGGCAGTGGTAGCTCCATAGAACACACAACCTGTGGCTTGGGGCAACCCTTTATGAAGAGATCTGGTCACTCTGTTCCTGTTCTGTACCCAAGGGGAACATAAATCTCTTCCAAAGCAACATAAATCTTTATCCTATGATACAATGCTTTCTTACCTGTGGTGCTTTTTAATACATTTTAGGACTGAACTCCCTATTTTGCATAAAATACGTTGTTTTCTTGCATTTACAGCTTTCTAACACCTACATGCCATGAACCTTCTTTATCCATGAATATGTCTCTAAGTTCATATCCAATTTTTGGATGACTATTCATCAAAGGATGTACCCATCAGCAATTTCTGTGAATTTTCAGGCTTTATTTTAAACCTGCATAATCACTGATCTGTCTCATCAATATCACCTATAATAGTTCCCCAACCTAGTATTCTCCAGATGGCGTAGGATTATATAATCATCAGAATTCCCAGACACACTATCATACTATCAAGCCCAGCAGGTAGCTCAGCAATTCTGATTTAAATCTTGGAAAGCACTATAGATTAGGGACCCTACCCAGCTCATCCTGGAAATGTTATGGTTTGAATTTGCTACTTTTTGCATGCCAAACAAGCTCTCGGTTTTCCTACCTCCAGTTCATTAATATCACAGCTGCACATGGCCTGATCAACACTTTCCTTACAGTATTTTATCAAATATGAAATAAAAATAATAAATTCCAAGTATATATTTTGCATTTCCATTAATCCTAAAAATATTTTAAAAATACATCCCTGATCAACTTGGTCCTCTTTCATTAGTTGCAATGCATTATGACGAAAGCAACAGTAATAAGTACATACCTCTTGGTTTCCTTGCTCACCTCACATAAAACCTGTAATCTCTGTTTAACCTTTGGCAGGTTCTTTAGAAAGGAATCATTTTAATCATAAATCATTTTCATTTTATGTCCCATTCAAAATCTTACCCAAAAAGGTGAATATCTTTGCAATGCTTCAGGAGTTAATGGTCTTGTATATTCAGTGAGATTCCGAGTATATCTAAAGATTTATATCACTCTTTATGCCAATTCAATTCAAACAGTTTCTCCCCAGTGAATCCAGGACTATTAGTTTGGTAACCATGCTGATTATTCTGTCGGATTTAAATCAGTGCATGGATGTACCTAAAATGCCAGAGTATTTTAAATCAGAAAAATATCCATAGCTACATCTCTAATTTGCCACACTCACAACAGGACTGTATTAGTGTCCCAAAGCTTGATGTTTGACTACAAGTTACATTTACCAATTAACAACTTATCACAGCATTGCTATTCAATTATGCCTCAGGATGAGGTGTTTTAGGCGTACCAGCTACCAAACCACTTGCCTGTATTCACTCAGAGCAAAGAGAGAGAAAAATACCTGAACATATTAACTCTAATTCCACAAACCTCAGCTCTTTGTCTTCCACATGTAAAGTGCAGCATGACTGTCTTCAGATTGGAATTGTTACTTATTCACAATTGGATACTGAGGAGGAGGAGGAGAAAATAATATTGTGGGATATGTTGTGAAGTAGGAGAGTGCTGGATGTGAGGATGAAAGAGAAGGGTTTAAATCTTTGATCAGGGCTACTCCGAGAAAAACAGAAATCTTGGGCCTATCATGGCAAAGACACCCGGAAATGTCTGGGCATCCCTTTTGGGGCTTGGGGTGGGTTGTTTATTTTTTTGACAATTTTAAGAAGCTAGGCACGGAGATTCTTGGTCCAAATCCAGCCTCTGAAAACACTCTCCCCTCCATATCAATAACAATCTAGGGCTGAAAGTTGTGTAGAGAACTGGGCTTTGTACTGTAGTTAACAGACGTTGTTAGCTTATGGCATCCTGAAATATTCCTATCTGCCATGTTTCAACTCAGTTTTCTAAATGGTCAGAAATAAAATAATCATCAGTTAGTGCTATTAGGTCTTTTTGCTCCTCAAGGCATTTCAGTTAGTACAGCCAATAGCTGTAATTCATATGAAGCAGATTTGGAATTCTCCCATGCTATTATCTGATGTAGCAGACAGTATCAGGAAGGGAAGGAGATATGCACCTTTTAGGCATTTTGGCAAATCAAGCATTAACAACATTCCTATGTTGCTGAGGATGGGGAAGAGAATTTGGATCTTGCAAACTACATTCATCTTGAACCAAGACTCATAGGCACATCAGAAGGTAAAAAAATTATCAGGAAAAGAATGGAATGATTTCTCTGTCTAATTTCAACCGGCATATCATATATGCTCTTGGAATGGGGTGAAAGTGTAGGGTTGTTTCTGCATTCTATTTTGCAGTTAAAAAGCAAATGTAAGTGAACTTTATGGTGGCTCTTTTTTCTCTTAGAAATTTTAAATGATTTCACTCCACTCTCCTTAAGGAACAATATGAACAGTAAGGATCCTCCATTGCAATAAATGAAAAAGTCTTCAAGATGGCAGCTTCCCAAAACAATGCAAGTGACTTTGGCAGCTTATAGTTCTGACAGGCAGGTGACCACTTGTGGGTTGAATTGTCTGGACAGAAAATTTAGTAAGATTTTAAGTACTGCAACGCCACAAAAGAGGCATGAAGAGTTTGTAAGAAAGCCCATTCTCATTGAGTTTCTGGTCTCTTCTCTTAGGCTGTCTGATAGAGTAAAGTTCACCTCACATCAAACTGAATGTTCATACATATTGGGGATATCTTCTGTAGATCCTGTAATTAAAAAAAAAACCAAGCAACTAGATTGAGAAAAAGGATCTCTTTTTATGTTGATCAACTGCAACCTAAACTGATACTGAGACTTAAATAAAACCTTTAAGTGACATTACATCTTCATTAGATTTTTTTCTTACAAAGAAGCTGAAAAACAGATAAAATGGACACTGAAGACATGGCATTACAGTAATGTCAAGACTGTTCTCATTTCATAAATAGAAAATTTATGCATTTATGGCATATTTCAATCCATTTTCAGGCACAATTCAAAGTCATAAACTTTTTGAAACCTGGGAATATTAAGATTATTCCTTTTCTTTCCAATTGTAAAGCTGTCACCATTATCAGAGGTAAGTTGGATTCTGAATAGCCATAAAGTTTGTTTGTCACAGTTTCCAAGCTTTAGGGCCATTCCTAGTAATTCAGTTTCAAATCTATCCACCCACTTTTGAGACAGCAGTAAATTATACCCAGTATTTACAACTGTTTTGACAAATGCCTTGATTCTGAATATTTCTAATTACCATGAAACCACCCACAAATTATAGCACTTTTGTCATTGCTTTTGACAGACAGCTAGACCTACCAAATGTTGATATTTAAATTTATATTGTGTCCTGGATATATGTTTTCTTCTTTGTTATGTATTTATAATAAACAGGTAGTCCTCCACTTATGACCACAATTGAGCCCAGAATCTCAGTCCTTGAGTGAAGTAATCATTAAGCAGGGGTCCTTGGCGCTCTCTGGGTTTGCTTGTTTTCTTGCAAACGTTTCATTACCCTAACGTCATCAGTGCTAGTGAATAGTTAGGGTAATGAAACGTTTGCAAGAAAACAAGCAAGCTCAGAGAGCACCAAGGATCCCTCATTTCAACCCTGAGTCATAAATATTCTCCTTTATTGGAATCATTAAGCAAGATGCTATGTGATCATTTTGTTTAGTGACTGCAATCCCAGCTCTCCCGGTTTCAGTATTTAAGCGACTGTGGGAGTTGTTAATCAGAGCTGGATGAGGTAATCTCTCAGCACACTGAAGGAATGTCCTCAAATCTGGCAAAAAGAAAACCCTAGCCAATATTATTGCTCTGGAAGACTCAGAATGCTGGTGTTCACTAACATTTTTCCCTCCAGAGGGGCAAAGACAATAGTGTTCACTAAAGCACTAGGAAACAATATTCTGAAAGGCTCAGAATCCTGGTGTTTGCTAGCATTTTTCCCTCTGGAGGGATGAAGACAATGGTGTTTGCTAAAACACTATTAAACGGCAGCGTTCTGAGCTTTTCAGAATACTGGCATTCAATAGCGTGATTCTTGATGAATATATTTTTATCTTATTTTCTTCTTATGTACACTGAGAGCATATGCACCAAAGACAAATTCCTTGTGTGTCCAATCACACTTGGCCAATAAATAAAATTCTGATTCTGAGGAAACTGGCAGAGGAGATTGCAAATAGCAGTCACATGATTCCAGGGCACTTGGCATCAGCTCATGAATGCCAACAGGTTGCCAAATGCCCCAAATGCAGTCATGTGACTGGAAGGAGAGGCAATGTTTTACAATAGTTGGAAGTTCTGAGGGTGCTGTGATTGTGAATGGCAATTAGACCAGCTGTAAGTCAAGCACTACCTTTATTGCAAGCTATGGTACTTTATACAAAAAGATAAACACACAAGATATATTTTATACAAACAGTAAGTTTGTATAACTTTGTAAGTTTGTATAATTTTGCAGGGGCAAAATTTTAGATGGAATAGCACAATTGAGTTGGAAGCTACTTTATAAATCATTTAGTCCAATGCCCAACCAATGTAGGTGAGTCTCTTATGACCATACCACCAGAGTATGCTTCTTTTATCAAATAATGCTTTAATAATAAGCTTTCCATTTTGCAATACTCGAAGGTATTGTCATCAGAGAGGAAGTTTAAGTGCTGATTCCTAGAGAGAAGGTGCAGAACGAGTAAAACACGTCATACTTGAGTTCCCATAAACTGAAGGTGTTGGCATCTTTGATCAAAAACTCCCATCCCATCCCATTCATATTATATTTAATACAATCCTCTAAAGCTCACTAACAAACTAGCTTCTATTCCCAGAATTTTATGAGGGAAGCTTGACATACATTTTAGAGACAGACGTTACAAGGTGTTCAAAGGTACTGTGTCTACATACTGCAGATGGAAAATAGAGATGAAATGACCCTGGGAAATAAAGATATATGAGACTCTAAAGGTTCAAACTTACCCTGAAGATTTTGCAGAACTCTATTATTGAGGTAAGAGCTTGTGTTGCTTCTTGCTGCATCCATGTCTGAACATTCTTCTGGAAATGTGTGTTCACAATCCAATTGTCCCAGCGTGTCCCTCTTTTCCTGGATCTCCATGGTAAAACACGGAGTTAGGCATTTTGATACCTCCGGCAATGCTGCAAAATTATGTGCAGGAGGACCACCTACTAAAAGAGGTTGAATTTCTGAGGAACCCTGGTTTCTAGAAGAACCACCAGGCTGGCTAGCAATTCTGCATTCCAGGGTTGTGTTGGAGTCCTCAGGTGACATCTCAAGAGGACATTTCCATCTCCTCCTACCTGGATGGATTTGCGCATGGTGTTTCTGAGTACCCCACAGTCCAATAGTTCCAGCTTGGCTACTGGCTGTCATGCTAATGTCAGACCCATCTGCCAAATACAGTTCAGAGTGTCCTTGCCTAGAAAGATCTAGCATTTGCATTTTCTCTGTCCTTTTTGGTACTGAGATGTTTTGTGATCCCACCTTTGTCCTAGAATATTTCATCTTGCGTGGATTAGACTCTTGGTTTGGTCTGCCACTTGAACAGTTGGAAGGTTTCTGCCCATAATGGTGATGCCTGTGGTGATGGTGATGATAGTGGACATGTTTACTGGCTAGTTGTGCTCTACTTGTTACCACTGAGTCTACCGACTGAAGCTGCGAATCCTTCCCAGATGAAGAAGAATCTTGTTTGTTTTCTGTGGTCAACTTCTCTGAGCCACAGAATGTGAATGGATCATAATCACTGCTCAGGGAGCTATGAAAAGTAGAACAACTGCCATGGATTGCCTGAAGACTGATGTCAGTGCAATTCAACATGGAGTCACTGGAGCTACCATGGCAAGGACCTGAACTGGAGTCACTCCCAGGGCCATCAGGAAGGTATCCACTGGGTTCTGTAAGATAACTCTCCCCAGAACCACTACTGTGGTGGTGGTGATGCCTCCCATGGCGAATTTCTCGATGTGAAGGAACAGCATGATTTATCTGAGCTGCCAGGGGAGTCCTGAGACCTTGGCAAGACGGCTGGTGTTGAAGCAGACACAGCCTATGAGGGGGCAGGGCTGGCTCACACACTGGGGACTCCAGGTGATGCTGAGAAGGTAACAGGCTTCTGCTGAGAGGCGCTTGGTGGCCACACCAAGGCTCAAAGCCAATTGGCCTATAGGGCAAGTAATGCATAGTTCCAAAATCCAACTGGGAGAGTTCAGGGGAGTGGAAGAAAGGGTGGCCACGGGAGCCCACTGAAGAGCAGTTCCTGGAGGGCATTTGAGGGACAGTTCGTGAGAAGTGATACAAGGCACGCCCCGGTCGTTGCCGGAATAAATGAGGCCTCTGTCTAGATCCAGAATTGTGTCGGTCCTCACGAGATTGCCTAGGTAAAGTAGGGGGAATCCGATCTGGAAAAGAAAATTAATTTTGAGCAGAGATTTAAGCCTTTGTGAATCCTAATCATGCAGTATGGTAATTAAAAAAAAAATCTTCTCTAGTTCTAGCAGCCATCTTTTTTATCTAAATGAGTTTGCAATGTCTCATTTGGAAGTAAAATGGAGGGTCTCCCTGCGTTCTGGTAATGACCAACATCTTCAACTTGGGCAGCCACATTCTTTTCAGCCAATCTGTTTCTTGATGAATTAACTATTGCAGCAGTTTGACCACAACGTGTCTGGAGCCTCCAGTATGAACTCAACGCTATAGCAATACAAACAAATGAAAATTTATACTGAGTCAGACCGTTAGGTCATCAATCTTAATATGGTTCTGCACTGATATGCAGTGCCTCTCACAATTTCAGCCAGGGGTCTCTCCCAGCCCTACCAGGAAATGCCACAACACTGTTAATCTGCAGCAATGCCTGAATAAATACCTGATAAAGTGGTGGCAGACAATTCAGCAAAGAACAAAAGTGCTCAAATTGGGAACAGTTAATTTTACTAGTTTCTCAGCAGTTTCCTTTGTAGAAGCTGGATGGCTGTTTCCTTTTTTTTTTTTTACAGTTTTAGAAAAGATTAAAAAAAAAATGGAGCAGCCCAATCTAGGCTTATCCTAACCCTTTTCTGTCTTTTCTACATATTCATGAGGGATTCAGAGCCAAAACAAATAACCAAGATGGTGTAACAAGAGAAAGGTGTTTGCAGAACCATGCTACTACTATGCTGATCTTGTATCTAGCAATTGCAATCTTATGTTAAACCGACTTCCCATTTGGTATGGAGGAATGCTAAATTTGCAGTCTCAATCTTCCACCATCTTTTGATTGCTTTAATGCTAAATTGGCAAGTGGAAAACTCTTTTGGCCTTTTTACAGTTGATTGTGGGTTTGAAATCAAGGCAAAGAAAGCAAGAATTATCCCCTCATCCAAATGGTCAAAGGTCTAGACCCCAAGTTCAGCTAAAAGCCAGAATTATTTCTGACACACAAGAGAGAGCTGGTAAGAAAGTAATAGGAAGCTATATGGAGTTGCTTATCTATTTAAAAGCCCTTTCTCAGGATTTACCACTTTCAGAAAGACTGAACTTGTGCAGGTAAAAATTGCAGAGGGTGAGGTGAAACAAGGTTTTGAGGATAAGATAAAGAATTCTTTATATTAGAAAATGAAAATGAAAATGAAAAGCCTACATGTTGATTAATATGTCAAAAAAGAAGTAGGCAGTTTGAGAAATCTGATAAATACACCATGGGTATTGAAACAGCATTGAAGTAAATATTCTAGATAACATGACCCATTTACAAGGTCTGCTTCATAGAAATAATTTACAGCTTTTAAATATAATACGCAAGAAGATCAGTCTATAGTAGTTTTATAGAAAAGTTTATATAGAGAGATTAAAACTTCTATAATTTAACAGCGTTTACACCATAGCTCATACAGAAGCTAAGTGAAAATACTTTGGCTTCAAATAATCTGAATGCTGCTGGGAAATACCATCTTCCTCTGCCATACAAGAAGACTGTCTCTGGGCAGTCAAAATGGATTGAACAATATGGGTATTGCAAAATGTGGGTGTTTCATTTTCCTGATGACTGGATTACAAAGCTCGGGAATTTAAAGTACCGTATATACTCGAGTATAAGCCGACCCGAGTATAAGCCGAGGTCCTAATTTTACCCAGGAAACCTG
>JANHJO010001004.1:74008-87775 GCA_032468235.1 Pseudoxyrhopus heterurus | reverse complement strand
CTCTTCTCTCCTACGTCTATTATAACATGGGACTACCACCAACCTGACTTAAAATGACACTGTATATTGTTTCAAACTCACATTGAGAATTTGGGCTTCAAATTTAGCCTGTTTAAATCCCTACCCCATCCCTTATGCGACTTTCCTCTCAGCTGTTCCTTTTATTTATCTCAATTCCTCTTCTGTTCTGTACTCCTTTCTACAGATAGCAACACTTGAACTTTCATTCCTTTAATGGTCAGCTACTGATGCTCCTGGGGACCATCTGAATGTTGATTGCATGAAGATGGATAAGCCGCACAGTCCATTTCTATAACTGACTCTTAGCAAGTCTCAGGTTCATGGCCACATTACATTCTGCAGATATTTCTTTTGTCTCCAGATTAGCAAGTGGGGGGGGGGTTATTTCAAAGTTATTGTGTTACTGATCTAGAGACTATGAGATATTTTCCCCTATTCTTTTCCCCTTGGCCTTACTCAACTGTGAGTTCACTCCCCCACTGAGCTTTCAACTTCTAGTGGCTGATCACCTACTGGGATCCCTTCTGTTTCTAAATGCGCCATAACTTGAGCATTTGCCATTCCCATCTTCCATTCTTCTGCCTTTTCTGTGAGGAACATCTGACTTGGGAGATAGTCTATTGGTGCCAGTTGCACAGTGAAATGGCAGACATCTCTCTTTTTCCTTAGCCACATTGACACTTGCCTTCGCACCAAGTTAAACTATTAATACTCCACACAAACAGCTGGTCAATATAATAAAATCCATCAATCTGGCAGTTGTAAACTATCCACCTTCAGCAAATCAGTTTTCAAATTGTATCAGGTTTGGTTCCTCAGAAGAAGTGCCTGCATGTCAACTTCTTCCTCTTCTGATACAAAAAGGACACCCCCTGTATCCACCAAAATCAATTGCCCTTTCCTCTGGGATCATCTTAACATAATTTAATATGTAACGTCCAGGATGCAATATGACAGTGTTTTCAGTGGAACTGCCCCAAAAGACATCTCAGAAACTTCACTTAATCTGAAAAACAGTAGCTGTTTGCTTTGAAACATCTGGAAATAGAAATCTGTTTCTACAAAATAACTGCTCAGCTGGTTGAGCTATTTGTTTCTTCTCTAGATAGAGTTCAAGATACTTGCTTTCAGTTATGCAGTCCAAAATGGTCTTGAGTTATGATCAAATGAATAATGTAACTGTCAGCCTGTAAAGCAGAATTTTGACAATTGTACAATAGTTCTAAAAAAAAACCCACTTGAAACTTTTTTTTGCCTTTCAATTTTTTTTTTGCCTTAGGCATTGCAGTTTCTCTTTTTATTAGCTAATACATTAATAGTTATTTTTAGTAATTTTAGGATTGACACATCATCTTTTTTTGTAAACTGCTCTGAAGACATTTTAAACAATGGCCATAATATTTTTTTAGAATTATTCATGGTAAACTATACAAAGGGTATCACCTCAGTTTGAGGCCATAAATACATAAAAATTGATCAGAGCACTGATTATGGCACATGTACTTCCCTGAAAACGGATCCAGATTGCCTTACAGTCAGGTGGAACAGACTGTAGCAAACTGACAGACTTTAACTGGCTGAGTTCAGGATGCTGATCTATAGGTGTATGAAATTCCTTCCACTTTCTATTACAGTATTACATCACAAACTAAAGCATTCTCAATGTGGATGTAAAACGTTAAAAAAGATAATAAATTTTTCTTTTTGTATCTTACTGTTTAATTACCCTGTAATTAAACCTAAAAAAAATGCATTTTGAAAAATTCTGTATTATGTCACTTCCTCTACTTCTTTTGTTTTTCTATTTGGGTATGCTGCATGCCTTGCTTAAGCAGGGACTGTCCTCTTCCACTTTGTAAACTGCTGTGCACACAGAGGGTACTGCTATTACTATAAAGTGTAATAATTTTAAACAACCTCAAACTGGTCACTGTTTCAGGCTAACTTTCCTCACAGGTTTCTTATAGAGATAAAAGACAAAAACGCTACTTACAATAATAGCATATGGAACTCTTGGGAAGAGATTGGACAGGAAAGTATGATATAAAATCATGAATAATTATAATTGTACAGCAATGGAGGTGTCAGAAAATATCATTCCTATTAATTTTTTGACTTAAGCCCTTTAAAATTTGAAACGGCGCGCACAAGAAAATACACACCTTATTCTGACTTTTGGTTTTTTGGAGAAGTCCTATTTTAAGATCTGTTACAGTGTGTTTCTAATTGATACACTTTGTGAACAGAATGATTGTGAATCGCTCAGAATTACCTAGAAAAGGATTTAGAATCAGGACTTATATTGTAGACATCACTGTCAGCTTGAGGCCACAATGTACATTGCAAATATGAAAGACTACTTTTCCTGACACACACTATGATTATATTTTCAAAAATAGCATATGAGCCTGTTTTATGCGGTGGTAGCAGATTACAAGATCTAAGGCAGAGATTATTCCTTCCTTGTTACTCACATACATTTAATAGGTTTTGTTAGCATGTAGTTCATAAATTTGTCATCCTAGGAAGAAATCCTGTCATTGAATTATGCCTATTTCAAAAAGGACACATGTTCATATGAACAGATTTGTCTTATGTAGTCAGAGGATGTCCCCAGTTTTTTCTACTGGAGCTTTCTCAGGTGGGGAATCTTTTTTCAGTTCCAATTGAGATCATTTGAACTGGATATATCAGGAACATGATTGGGGATCGTTTGCTTGCAAACTGGGTGATCTATCAGTGGGCTGTTGTCTTTCCTGAACAATAAGATGCAAAAGTAGTGTGCAATGTGTGTTTGTTTGCCTTGTGATTAACTTCACAGGAGAAACCAACCAGAACAGTTGCAATGCCTTGATACAATGTACTCTGACCATTCATCAATCCCTAATAACACCTTCAAGTTCTTTTCTCGCTCCATCCTCCCCTGCAAAGTATCCAGAAACTGATTGATTCAATCTAATCAACTGTTCCAACATCCTTGCTATTTCAATTTCACCCTGAACATTACTACGGAAGGCATCAGCTACTTAATTATCTGCATTTTGTAAAATATGACATTGGTTGAGTTTTGCACCACTCTTACTTGTGAACAGTGAATTCAAGTCATGTGAGGACCCTGCAAGATGAGTCACAGGTTGCAAGACAAGATGGCACATGAAGTCAGGCCAGTAACTGCACTTCATCACAATAGACTGAACTTTACAACAGAGAAGTTCATTCAGTCTTTCCATTTGGTTCTTCTTGCTCAAACTATGGAAAGTTCCTCCAAGCATCTCTCTCTGATCAAAGGGAGAATCCAAGACTGACATTCCTGAGTCATTGTGGGAAAGAAGAGGCTTGGTTGTCACTTAAAGCACTTTCTGAAAGGCATGGTAAGATCAGTAACATGTGGAAATACCCAATTTGATATATTTTTATGGCTAAAAGGAACCAAGGGAACAGAATTTTTTATATAAAATAAGCATAGAGGTAAAACCAAAATCATGCGTCAAATGAGAGTGCCTCTGATAGTTCATGCCTTTGTATTTCATTCATACAGAACAAAATTAAAATGTCCCTGGGAACAACAATGTGCACCTGCCCATTCATTTATGTTTGCTTAGCTGAATAGCTATAAAAAGGGATACAATGAGGGAAGCTTTGTGAAGCTATAAGGTGGGCAGTTCTACTTGGTGGTTTCAGTTACAAAGTAAAATAAAACACCAATGGGGTCAGCAGATCTTCCATGGGACTGAACAAGTGCAATAAAGATTTGCTTACCTGCAACAGTTTGCCTTCAGCAGGGGTGATCTCTGCAATGCTAGCAAAAACTCCTTCCAGTGTGAGGGGTTCCAGTTTGAAAGGAATTACCCGAATTATTGCCTTCTGGGCCAAAGTCCGCTCAGCTTCCATTGCTGCCACCAGTGCCAGTCCCGAATAGCCTAGTCGTATCTGCAGCATAGCCATTAGCAGCCAAGGCCAGAGGACTGCCAGCTGTAGCTGGGGGCCAACACTCATGCTCCCAGCTGCAGCAGTGTGCTCTGGCCACACATACTGCTCAGGAATGTGTCCTCACCCCACCAGCAGGTTCCAACAACTGGTAAAATTGTTGAGGATTATAGCCCTCTGTGCAACTGCAGTCAATGGGGCAAACAAGAAGCAAAGGATAGTTACCTGGAGCTTCTTCCAGGCTTTCCTCTCCCCCTTTTCTCAAAGTTTCTTCATGCCACGTGTTTGTAAAATCCTTGAGCTTCACAAGATTATAAGAACCCCAGATCAGGTCTTCCTCCTCCTCCTCCTCCTCCAGATAAATTCAGACATGGTGAGCAAAACCAATGGGGTATGAATAGCATATGGTATGAAGAGCTCTTGGTTTCTTCTAGGAAGACTGCTATACCTGATTTTAGACAGTTCCCCATGGAAGACAATATCAGCTTCTCAAATCCTTTCAGGCTTTTAGTTCCTAGGATGGCAAACAGGACCGAACCTGATATCAGATGACCTTAGCAGCCCTTGTTGACTCCTGAAAAGTGAATTGCTTTTTTCATATATTCTTTTCTCTGTCAATGCCAACTATTTTTGTCTTTTTCTTCTATTTATGCCACACATTAAAGCACAGAGTAACCGTGCATGTACTTGCATTTAAGCATTGAATGCAAACCTGGTTTTTTTTACTCATTGTCATCTGTTTGATTTTTTATTCATATTTGCATGCCTCCAATGCCTACACCTCACTCACTTTGTTGAATTAAAGTTTAAGTTGGAATTTTCCAGCGGTTTGTCATTTTTAATACAGAAAATATAGTCCGCAGCTCCCCAAATTTATGAAATAAAAAAGGCATTTCTCAGATGTTTTCCAGAACTTGGAAGCTAAAAAAACAGGAAAAACAACTACAGATACACCTGTGTTTTATTTCATAGCTGTACAAATCTCATAGTGTGTTTCCTTTTAGAAGTTAAATGCAAATTAAGACAATTAAACATTAAAAAGCATGCTTGTGATTATAGCTATAGAAAAGCTGCAGAAATTTATCAGTTAAATTGTTTGATCAGAGAAAGAAAAAATAAATTCAAACTGGTATGCAAACCTGTTACATAGTTGTGCCTCTAAAAATCCATGAGAAAAAAAACCAGCAGCTTTTTGAAAAATCTTGGATAAAATATTTCAATTATCAAAATGTATTCTGAATCTTACCTACAAATTTCAGGTAAGGAAAGGGAAGTAGGGAAAACTCTCAGAAACTCTTTGTACAGGTAAATGTGAAATTCCACAGTCTGAATCAGAAAGAAAAATTGACTCCCGGCTGAAGGCTTGTGAGTCAGGCGTGGCTGAAATCTAGTTTCTAAAAACAACCTAAAAATCTTGCTAAAAATCCAGGAAAATGTCTGGAAACTCCTTTTGAATTTGAGTAGTCTCCCCTTCTTTCAGCAAACATAGTAGGCATATCTAAGCAGTACGCAGGATGGCAGTTGCTTGAAACAGCAGATATCCATCAGAAGACTGTATGAAAAACACAATGCAATCATTCTTCAAAGGCAAAACGGCCCAGTGGGATGAAGTGAACTTGAAAAGTTCTGCAGAGCTCTTGAAAAAGTCTTCTTTCCCGAAAATCACAACTGGCTTAGCTCCTGGAAGGCAAAAGTAGTTTGTAGCTTGTGCTCTTGGCTTCCCTCCCCTAGGATTACAAGCACTTTCTACCTGCTGACACAAAGTGAGGGTGGAGCAGCCAAAAGCAATAACTCCACCCCCTGACTGTGATTTTCAGAGTTCTTAGACTCCCTCTCCTGATTCAGTAGTAAATTGCACTTAACATTTGCTTCCTTTTGATATGAATTGGCTAACTAGTCTATATGAGCAAGATTCACTTGCTGCATTTTCCAAAGAATTATGTACAGATAAATGGAAAGGGAAAATAATGTGATCAAATGTGTTAAGACAAATCTGTGTTTCAAGATTTTTAGTATGACACTTTCAATTAAACTGAAATTAGAACTACAGTAATTTCATCACCGACGGAAGGATTGACTTATAAATGGAATAGCTAACGTTTGCAGCTACCATAGCTTTTTTTCAAGTCTTAATTTTGGTTGTATTTTTTCCCCAATAGCCACTGCAAGGAAGATTTTAGGTAATGCTGATTTTTAGAAATCTGGAATTCAACTATTACTGTCTTCTGACATCAGCTGGGTGAGTAATACCACAGGCCAGACAGGAAACTTCAAAGCAAGATTACCCATTTGAAGCTGTAATTTAGGATGTGGTATAATTCCACTGGGTACAGCATTCAGGTTACTAGAAAGTCAAGTATTCAGTAATGTACAGAACTGCATGCGAAAACCAGTTTTGCAATAATTTTATTTAGATATGGGGAAAGGTCAATTTTCTTCAAATAAAAGAAGGAAAATATGGATATTTGATGTTTTGATTTGTTCTTTTTATTATAATGAAGATCTCCCATTTCTAGCCTGTTAACTGAATTTTTTCTTTTAAATTGCTTACTATAGTGTTAAAATGACTATGTGGGCTGTCCTTTCACTTTAGTACACTTTTGAGGGTGGAGTGATTTAGTACTTAATTTTATCCAAATAAAAATCAAATACTTTACTCTCTCATAGGACTATTAAGACCTAAGCAGCAGAAATCCAGATAACCACTAGATGACAGCATATAGATACAGAAAATTCAACTTATCATTCTTCTGTCTAGGTATTCTGGATTTTTGCCAGAAAATCTGGTAGTCCTACTCAAGTATTACTATAGCAAACACTGGACTTCTTTGGAGTAAGCCTTTTTATTGTTTATTAATAGAATACATTTTAGCTGAAAGCTGTGAAAGTACTGAGAAGATAGTTCCAGACAGAGTTATGCTGAGTATTAGCATCAAGCAATATTGTAGAGATTTCTTAAACAGTTTGAATATTATTTTCTCTTTTGCCAGTTTGAATATTCTTTCTTTTCTACAAATGCTTAAGAGTCAAATAACTGAGTCTATAAATATGGTAGGAGATCCAGCTCCTTGGCCTCATTTTCCAGTTAGTTTACAGACAGATGTAGATATAAATATCACCATTTCCAGACCGAGCCTTAAAAATAGAGGCCCATTTAAATGTTCTTTATTAATAATTTTGAATTATTAATAAAGCTATGCTACAATACAAATATTTCCTGTAGTCCAATCAGGTATGATAAAGAATGAGCTTCATTTGCAACATTTATTTGTATCTGCAACAGACCTGAACGAAATGCCTTATTTTTAATTTAAGTCAGGACTGATATACAAGCACCTCTTACTATTTTTTTTTTAATTCAGAGACCTTGCCAAGTATTCTCCCTGCTTGTGTAGTATTTTATTCTTCACTTAATTTTCTTATCTTAATATTAGACTGAATGTATATAGATGGACAAATGGAGCCTCTGAAAAATGATTGGAATTATCTCAAAATAATCAGTATATCAAAGCAATGGAAGCTTTGCAAGAAATAATATATTACTGTCTTACAAATCAATATGAGGCTATAGCTGAGTTTGTATAGTTGACTTTGGTTCATCCTGCCTTTCATTGAGAGATAATGGATGTAAGAAATCTAGGAATTGTAGAAAGTCAATTGGAATAACAGATCTATTTGATCTGAGTGTTTTGGGAATTATATCCTTATGCATTTTTCAGAGTTCTGGGAAATCAGAATAGTCTTAAAACACATTCTCATCATGCTACATCATTTGCATGTATTCTAATTACAACATAAATATATTCAAGTACAAAGTCATTACTCTTTAAAATCTATTGTCAATAAATACAATCATATAGAACAAATTAAATAGCTTGCAAAGACATTTAAGATAAGCAATAAAACAACCTTAACATTTATTTTATATTGGCCCTAGAATGAGGAAATTATTAAAACATAAGAATTTACCATTAACATAAAATATCCAGCAGCTATTAGAGATGGAAAAATGAAGAAAGAAAGAAACCACTTATGTAATTAACTAGAAAATGAGATAAACAGTCTTCAAATGAAATTTGAACAATCCTATGGGGACATTTGTGGCAGCTGTTTGGAATACAGCTTTTCCACTTTTAACAGATTTGGACAAATAAGTTTACTAATTACATGAAACAGGTTAAAAAATAATTTAAACCTATTAAAGAGGCATATTAAAAACAGTGGTGGGATTATTTACAAGTGTGACAAAAAGGAGCACTGGAAGAGAGTTTTATTTGTCATAACAGTCCCCAAATACTCCTGGAATGAAAGCCACTGCTCTTCCCCAGCTGGCTACCGCTCTGCATTTGTACATACTTTCCACCAAATTCTCACTCCCTTAATTCTTCTTCCTTTGGAAAATGTTCTTGCTTGCAAGCCACATCCACTAGCAAATGTAGATCTAGGAAGAACACAAATGGCAATCCAATATTTATTCTTTAGTTTGGTTCTTAAGATGTAAAGTACCTCTTAAGACTTAAGAGATAGAAAATGTACCCCTGTCTGTCTTAACTACCCAAACCCATATTTGCCAGCTAGAGTTCCCCAGCAGCTGTGGCAGAACAGCGTTTCAGTGAAAAATTAGACATTTTCTTTCTTGCTACATTGAACAGATACAAATTGGTAGGGGAAGTAATGCACAGATAGCCACTTACAAATCCACAGCTGCAGATAACTATATTTATGTGGTCTCTTTCTATTATGTATATAAGTGAATAGTTAATAGTTATAGTTAATAGTTAATAGTTATAGTTAAAGAATATAGGATAGGTATATAACATCACGATACAAGGGAATACAGCTACTGCTAAAGATCACATCTTCATCGGCTTTAACATGTTATCTGTAACATCAAATAAAGTTAGTGAGTTGAAATTACACTGTTATTTATGGCAAGCATACACCCTTCTCAGAAAGGCAGAAGATAAAGCTGAAACGTAATAGACTGAACTTGCAGATTTAATAGTGTTACTATTAATATTTCTATTTAATACACATGTATGTAAGTGCTGTCCAAGCAGATAACAAAGAAATCACAGCATGCTACAGTATGTATTTCAAGAAGAGACACCTGATTAGCATCATCAGAGCCAGGAAGGTGCTGCCCTGATTTTTACACTCCTGAAACAAGATTTCAAAAGCCAAAGAATTAATGTCTCCAAAGTGAAATGTAATTCCTGGATCAAATAAACTGCAAGGAAGAAATTATTAGTCACAAGGATCCATTCCTAACCTCATGATGCCAAAATGATTAGACAGACATTATGATGTCATGAAATAAGCTCTACTCTTTCATATTGTATCACAACAGTGTGCAAGTATGTAAGGACAGAGTTTGTACAGTGATATCATAATAATATTTTATCAATTGCACTCCCACATTGTAAATGCCTATTGTCCAAGTACCAAAATTGCCTCAGCAAAACAGAAAGCTCTCAGAGAGGCAATTACTATGGTGATTAGAAAAGAAAACCTATGACATAGAAGGTAAGGGTGGGGCTTCCTACCAAAGATCTTGATTTTTAAAACATTCCAAAAATACTTCATACAAGCCCTAAACCATAAGCACTTCAGTTACAACCAAGACATATCACTGCAGAAAATATGATTTTGGCATAACAGTTCAAACTTAGTGATAAGAGTATTTTAACATTTAAACAACCTATTTCAGGAGTTGTTGGTTTTTGTTTTTTGTTTTGCTAGAGATATGTAAGGCCGTGAAGTTCCATTCTGTCCTGCAAATCCTGTGTAGAGCAGGCCTAAATGACACTCTAAATCATTTTCTGCTCTTAGACTATATTTTGATTGTAAGGTCAAGAGATCGGATAAAGGTCAACAGATTATACATTTTATTTTCCCTCCATTCTAATGCTAAAGTTCTCCTTCAGTTGAAATCCTACACACACACACACATACACACAATTCTGCTGCACAACTCTTCATGCGCAGAACTGCATGAAGGGTATTCAATGTTTATTATGAGGGATGATCAATAGTGCATTAGTAAGAATTATTAACATATCCCATACTAATACAGATAGTCCTCAATTTACAACAGTTCATTTAGTGACCATTCAAAGTTACAACAGCACTTTAAAAAGTTATTTACTGTTTTTTACACTTACAACCGTTGCGGCATCCCAATAGTCACATGATCCGTATTCAGACGCTTGGCAACTGATGACGGTTGCACTGCCCTGAGGTCATGTGATCACCTTTTGCTGCCTTCTGACAAGCAAAATCAATGCGGAAGCCAGATTGACTTCACAATTGTGTTATTAATTTAACAACTGCAGGGATTCACAGTTAACAACTGTGCCAAGAAAGAGCAAAATTCACTTAACAACTCTCTTGCTTAGCAATAGAAATGTTGGTCATAATTCGAGGATTACTTATAGTTCAAGATGGAGCACTTTTTAATGCCTGTATGCAATGATTAGCAAACACGTGAAAAGCCATCTTCGATATTACCTGAGGAGACTTTTATTACTTCCCTTCCCTTCCTTCTCTTTCCCTTCCCTTCTCCCATTTCCCTTTATTTATTTATTTAGTAAAATTTATATGCTGCCCGACTCCTGAGGGACTTTACTCTCCTTCCTACTTTGAATCATATCTATATGATTCCCCAAATTGAGGGAATATATACAGAGAAGAAACTGCTCCGCTGACATACCAATATATCCATCAATTTCATAGAATGAGTAACACTGGATTTTTCACCAATATCTTTTATGCAGTCATACAGTGGTATGTTCAAGGAATGTATTTCTTATTAAATGTCTGCTTTCCCCCCATTGCTTAATTTTGATTCCTAGGTATTCACTCATTTAGGCAGTTTATAGACTTACAGAGTTCAGCGGCATTAGGGTTTTTACTCAGACCGAATTTTTTTATTTACTTAGTCCCATATTGTCTGCTCTAACTGGTATTATCTCTGTAGTATCTCATATAATAAACTTTTTCATATCAACTATTATTTGTTGTTTTAGCTACATGATTACCCTGAGGACTGTTTCCATGAAAAATGCTTGGATATCCTCTCTGTTGGATCATTTCCTGGGTCACACAATAGGGCAGGAAATGGTAATCTATAACCTTCCAGATGGTTTAGTTAGAATCCCAATTCCCATCAATCCAAGCCAATATAATCAACCCTGGTTGATGGGAATTTTATTTCAGTAATATTTGATATTCTGCTATACTGAATATCTAATATACTGAATATCTTCAGTAGTATCTTCACAGCTTTTTGGCTAACCTAGCATTAAAGCAATTAGTACAAGCAATAAAGAACCATCCTTTCATTCCATTTCTGCATAGCATAGCTACTTATGCAATTTCACACATAAAATTCTAGAAAGCTTTTCTTTATAGCATGTAAATCTTTCCATATGTTGCAATATTATCCCCAGAGAGGTTCATCGTAATTTTTGAACAGTCACTTAGCAACCAGTCCTAAACTGAGGACTACCTATAATTATTTTCTAATCTTCAAGATAGTACACCCCTAGTTTATCTTGTTGTATTGTTATTTTTTTTAAATTAAAAATAATTATTTTTACTTTTAATCTTCAGTATCGCATTGTCTCAAAGTGGAGCTTTGAGTAATCATGCAAATTAAGCAGCTTTATACATCTGAACGTTTCTTGCTATATTGCAAAGGGGCAGACATTTCTTCCAAAATCTAAATTTATACTCACATAATCTTCTATGATTTCTTTGATGCCAGCAACTGTTAAAATAAATAGTAATGGCACCAAGGTAGTATATCTTCCAGTTGGAGAGACTTCTGGAATTTGCTGGAAAAGAAATGTATGTATTTAGAAAAGTATCCAAAGAAAGTGGATGGCAATGCTGAAGTAAAGGTATATATTACAAAAGAAAAACAGCGTCATCTCTTAATTTCAGATGGGGGAATTTAGAGTGGGCAGAATGACTAAGGAATTTATTCTTGTCTTATTTTTTTTATGTTGCTTCAGCACTCAGAATAATCCCCCTTCTCTGCTGATTGATCTTGCCAGGGATCCAAAGTCAGAAAAATATGACTTGACAGAATCATTTGGGCAGAAATTTATAAAGTATTTAGGATATAAACATCCTCTATCTGCGGCTGTTCTAAATGACCCTGTCCATACTAAGAAGTGCCATTAGCTTATAATATTGGGGGCCTAACTAGGTTCAACGCTCTACTCAGGCCAATTTTTTTCTACAGTTAGATTTCATGATGTTAAACTGCAGCACACATCATCACAGCCTAGCCAGTAATCAGAAGCGTTAAGAGTTCTACTCTACAACTGAGACCCCAAAATCAGGAAATACACGCACCAAAAAAGTATCAGAATATACAAGATTGACTCCTGTTATTTGTTAATTAATGGGTGATTTCTGATTGGCTGGGATTACTATCAAATGACTGCTGCCCTTTTATTTTCTCTGACCTGTACAATTCTGAGCTTCAGCTTAAATCATTGAACCTATATTGGAAAATCCAAATTCCAAGTCTGCTTTTGGGTAAGATTGCTATTTCCAATATTTCTGGTTTTAGTTAAGATTTGCTATTCCCTGATTTAATACTGTCATGTATAAAAGGTTGAGTCATAACTGACTCAAGGGAATAGTGCTCACCTCTGATTCTCAGCTGAGGGAGCCTGTGTTGTCTGAGAGATGCTTCTGTCATCATGTGGCCCGCATGAAAATACAGAATGCAGCAACCTTCCCACCAAAGCGCTACCTATTTATCTACTCACATTTGCATACTTTCAAACTGCTAGGATGGCAGGAGCTGGAGCTCACCCCATTGCATGGCACTCGGATCTCGAACCCAGGCTTTCCAGTTGACATGCCATTGTGTCTTAACAATAGGCTAAAAGCATTATGATTATATTTTCTAGGCTAACATTCAATTTACCAATACTGTTATGATTCAGCATAAAATGGACAAACAATCTACATACATTTCTTGGACTACACTCAGTTCATCATGCAAGCTTAAAATATAGGTTTATGCATTATGCAGCTTCATCACTGCTACAAATGTTGGTAGTCACAGACTATTCACCTGCCACTGTATTAAATTAAGCTATGCATACAGTTGTTTTACTTCAATGTAGACATACCTGCAGTAAGGCAATGAAGAGGAAGAAAGCGTTTGCAGCTTTTCTAATCTGTTCATACAGGAATCGAGGTAGAAATGTCACCACACTGTATTTAGCTGTGCTGTTTTGAGAAGCAAAATAAGACGTTGCTTTAAAAGATGGGAGGAGGTGAGAACATTGAGCTAAGTGATTTAGCTGTGAATTTAATCATAGCCAGATAATTAGATGATTGCTTCAGATTAATACAATCACTTTTATTTAATGGTTGCTGTTTCTAGCATCTATATCTGCTGCTTTTACATATTCCCTCCTCAGTTTTTCTGTAGCAGTCTTTTCAGGGCTTGCCAAGTCCAAGATCAGGGATTTATAAAATACTAGCTGATGACCCGGCCTTGCTTGGGTTTTTTTTTTTTTAAGGAAGTATATTTCTGGTGGCATGTCCTTCTTGGTTGTTGTTTTGTTGATGTCAAGATGATATTGTGGAAATTTTTATGCTGTTATGTTGCTAAAGCAAAATCTAAATAAAACCTTAACAGCTTTGCCCAGGTATTTATGTATGTGTGACTGAAGTTGTGGAGTCCTCCTACTGCTCATCTTCTTTCCTCCCTCTTGGTGACAGTAGGGAAATTTCTGTTTCTCAGCCCAGCCTACCTCATAGGACAGTTGTTATGAGGGAAAGTGAGGA
>JANHJO010001004.1:37056-48409 GCA_032468235.1 Pseudoxyrhopus heterurus | reverse complement strand
CTGTTTTATCATATTGTTGTGAGCCGCCCAGAGTCCTTCGGGAGTTGGGCAGCATACAAATATAATAAAATAAATAAAATAAAAATATATGAGGGAGAAGAAAGCTGTATTTGGGCTTCTATCCCCCACTGGGACAGAAAATGGGAATTTTACTTACTTGCTCATTAGCAGGCATGTAGAGCAGATTGTGGAAATTTTTGTTACCAGCTCTCAAAAGGGACCAAACTGAGCAGGTGCGTTTGGCAATGTTGTGCAGCTCACGTTCACAGGGGCTGTTTCCAAGGAAGGTCCCATAAAGGCAGGAATATGTGTGTTGGACTAACTTTACCTGCAAGTAAAAGAAATTTAAGAACTTGAGAGAATTTTCACAAGAGCCCATGCTGGAGGCAGCTTACTGATATAGTGCTATTTTAACAACAATGCAGTGCACTATGTCAAGCCTTTGCAATGGATAAGCAGAAGTAAAAAAAAATTAAATATAAAATAATTACAATTTGGATTTGGTTAAATGTTCCCAAGGCTCATAAGTTTTGCTCTTAGCTTGGTTAGACACAAAAAGCTCTTTTAAAAAAAATCATAATATATTAATTTTTCTGGTTTTACTCTTCATAGTGGGATCAAATGGGCTGTATCCGCTAACTAACAGGTAAAAACCAGGATTACCTGCCTTGCTTGGTATGAAATGTATGCATTTTGATAAAGAACTCTCTCTTATTAGAGAAATAAAGCACACTATGTTAGCACATCATTTTAATACCACTTTTGGAAAAATCAATTTTGTATAATAATTGAGTGAAAGGGAAATGAGTACTTTTTTCAAAGGCTTCACATTTTATCTATACTACAGAGATTTATCATAGTAATTCAACTAGCGTGGACAATCGAAAGGAAAAATGACACCATAAGAACACTTTTGCTTTAGAAACATCAAGCTGTCATTGAACACTGATCTATCTTGGTATTGAAATGTATATCCTCTGCTAACAGTTGACCTTACCAAGAAAGCTTCGTTAAATTCAAAGAGACAGGGAAACTGCTTGAGCAGCTGGTGAACAGAATCCAGCCACTGTAAAAACACTGGACACTGTTCATTCTGATCTTCTGCCTTTTCCTGGTGTCCACATCGATCCCCAAATTTATGGCCAAAATCCAGCCAATCTGATTCAACCAGCACTTGGAAACCCTGGCAATAAAAGGAGATAATTTAAGTACTATAGATTTTCTAAGTAGGCTGCAATAAAAAAGGTAATTCCATAGCTGCCAACATTATTCACCTGATCTCAAAATCATTTGTGGATGTATCATAGCATCTTTAGTTCTTCTTCCTTATTTTCCTGCCTTTGCTTTCATGATATTGTAATTTATAGTGTTTCATTCTTCCAGTTCATCAACTAGGCTTCAGTATGAGAGCTTTTGCCCAGCTTTGGCTACTGCACAGCTGCCACCCTTTTTGGAACAGGATATTTGATTGATAGTAACCTCAACATCTTGCCCTCACCTCCTTGAAATTAAGTACTGTACAGTGGCAGTACTAATTCGGTGACAGTGCAGTAGAGTCTATTTGGGACTCCCTTTGAAAATTCAACAAAAACTGCAGTTACTTGTGGCTACTTAGTTGCTGGTAAGTAAAAGCCAATGCAGTAATGTGAAATTTGTTTTGTGGGTATTGTATTGACTTACCAGTAGGGTTTTGAGTACAGTTCAAATGCTGGTGTTAATTTATAAAGTTTTATAATAGGCTTGGCTGTCTTGTAACCTTGGAGACTATTTTCTCTGTATTGAATCATAGGGGTTGCTTCAGATCTCCTCCCACAAAGAGCAGAGGGGAATAGGAGAGAACTCTCCTGCCATTACTGAACAGCTCACGGACCATAGACATACTTTGGAAGCCATAACAACATCTAAATGACACTGGGTGCATAATGAATTATGACACAGGTATATTCTTTTATCATGATGCATGCAATAGTATTTGCCTCCTCCCTTCCCTGGCTACTTTGCCCCACCACTGGAGATGCCCAAGTCTTGGAGGCCTGGATGATTTCCAGACTGTCCATTTTCAAGAATGGACACCTTCCCTTATCTTCCTTTTGTCAATTTAATATCAAGCCACAGGGGGATCTCTTTTGTCAAGAACTAGAATTCCTTACCAGACAACTGTCAGGGGATGCATGCCAATGATAGGTGAGTTACATACCAACTGTAAGAGCTCAAGCCAAAATGTGGCAAGACTTCTCTTTTCAATCCACTTTTCTTACTCCCACTAAGTAAACTAAAAGGTCTATTAAATACAGCATTTTTTTTTCCATGGTGACATCTAACCAGATGTCAATGGGGAGCACATAAGGAGGAGCATAAAGATAATGCTAGTGCTCCAATTTATATTTCCCAGCAGCTGATATCAAAAGACATGATTTCCATTACCAGCTATCATCAAAGGTTAACCATGGCTAGGTTTTCCAGGACATAACTGTATCTTTACTACGAACAGAACATATGCTGATCTAATCTACTGAATTCTAAATTACCTTTGGAATCTGGTATCATTTACCTATTGCATTTTCTAATTGATTCCAGTTCCTTGCAGAAACTTTTAAAATCAGGCTGTGACTAAATGGAATTAGCTTTAAAGCTACAAATTGCCAATTCCTGCTTTTTAAGATACCACAAACACTATATAAATAACAAAACTATATGTAAATGTATCCACGTATGGCATGTATTCAATTGACTGATTGAATCCTGAAATAAAAACAGGCTTATCCCAAACCAAAGAAGAAGAAAAAGACAAACATTTATTATCTCCAACTGCAGATCAGCCAGACAAAAAGATGAAAAAAGATGCTTTGCTTTAGCATCTCCCATGTAAGTTAAAATTCTCCTAAAAGCTATTTCTTCTTCTGAGCTGCTAACACAACTGAAGCAGAATACCTCCATAGTCCTATAATAGGGATCCAGGAGAATCTTTGCCAAGGCAACGATCTGAGGGGTCCTGTCCCAACCATCAGAGCAGTGAACCAACACAGGGCGTCCTTCTCGGTCAACAGCATTTGAGACCAGCACAGCTGCCTTCAGCATGATGGAGAGATGCTGTAGCCACTTGGTGCTCTCTAGTGCTGACAGCCAGCTGAAATGGATCAATGAAAGAAAATGCATAAAGACTGTGGCCAATATAAATATTTTTTTAAGTGCTGGAATTGAGAAATCCAAATCCAGCTTGTGCCAGATAAAAAGTTTTCACTGAGAAAAGGGATGTGCAAAATGTTTCCAAGTCAAAATGAGCTTGTTTCAGCTCAAATGGGTTAGTTTATCGATTCTGGAATATTCCAAGTTTAAAACAGCTTTACTTCAAATTCAAAACAGTTTCTAAACTATTGAAACATTTAAAACAGGTTGCTAACTGTACATTGATGGTCTGCACATAAAATATTTTTGACTGTTTTGAACCTGCCATTAATCAGTTTAACTTAGTGACCGAGTGCTGTGAAGGAACAAAGGAAAAAGAAGTCCCCTGTAGCCAAACTTCCCATATTATTTGCAGTTATACAAATCTCTTTGATAATTTTTCTCTATCAGATTAATTATGTATCCCACATATAAACCTAAAGAAAAACAAATGAATTATACAGCAACAAAGAGACCACTCTGCACACAATAGATCTTCAGAGCATTCCTCTTTTCTTTCAGTTCTGGCAGAAAGAAAATCTGTGTTTTATAGTCCCCCAGATAATGGAATTCCATAAAGAACGTAGCTGTTTGACAAATGCTACTTGGAACTTACTTGCTAGGATCTGGCATCTGACTGCATACTGCCCTCAGGTACTGGAAGCTATTACGGATGGAATGGATGTTAGCCATACCCATGAACACCACTTCACAGTTAGGGTAATATTCTGAAAAATGTCAAATAGAAGGAGAAAATTAGAAGTTGGAAAGTTAAATAAGTCTATCCATCACATGAAATATCTTCAGCCGTACTCCTCTTCAATGGAAATAGTTCACACTGACCTATCCATAAGGAATCACCACTATGATTATGATATGTGTATTGGAAACAGTACCTTGTGATTTTAATTTCATACGAACTCAATAACTTTATTATTTAAAGTGATTTGTATTTTCCAATACATAATTTGTATTTTTATAATTAAATGGTTCAACTTTAGTCAAAAGTGCCTTCTAAAAGCTCATCATAAACTCAAGAAGTTGGAATGGAAGTAAAAGTAGAACCTTGGTGGGGAAGGTGCTGAAAAATAGGCTTTGCTTACTTATGTACCCTTAGGATGCAACAGTGAATAGGTTGCCCAAGAAAGCCAGAAGAACATCATGCTTGTACCTTCACATTCACAGCCTCCTCCTTTGGCTCTGTTGGCAACCGCCGCAGTGTAGGACCGAGCATCCAAAATCAGCAGTTTCTGAGGTGTTGCTGAATTCTCTACACTTGAACATGCAGTCAATGATGAATCTGCAAAAGGTCAAATAGGAATTTCTCATGTCTTAAACAGATATACAGTTTGATCAACAATATAGAATTCAGAAGGTTGCAAAAGCTGGTTAAACAGACATTGCCAGTCATACAAAAAGTACAATCTTTCATAATATGCTCTTTTGGAGTTTCACTGGCTCACTGAAAACAAAAAGGTTGTGTAAAAAAAATCTTTTCCAAAAAAGCACAAGCAACGTTCAGTTTCTTAAGCACTATGTTCTAATAACCATAGGGATTAATTATATTGAATGCACTATAAAAGAGTAGTTGTGGTTTTTTATTTCTACTTTTACTTTTGTTTTTACTATTGTTGGTTTTTATATTGTTTTACACTGTTTTACTGTTTGTAAGCCATCTAGAGTTCTTTTTAAGATAGGCAGCTATATATATGTTTTAAACAAAGATACACCAATGGTGTAATTTTATCTAGATTGGTAGGCATTACAAATGAGATTATATTCAGTATTGTCATGAAAAATTCATCAAATTCTGTCAAAGGCAAGGTAGCATTTGTACAGCAATGGAAATTAGAAAGGAAATAGAATTGGCTTACTTACCAAATCCTGCATCGCAGGCCTCATTTCCATCACTAAGCCCAGACGGTGGGGTCCCCCCAGCCAGCCTTTGTCCAGGGTTCAAGGCACAGGCTTTGGCAATGGAAGTTACCAGATATTCATCATCTGCATTGCGCCAGCCCCACCAACTAATCTCAGGTTGACTGCAGCGTGCGATCACTGCCCCATTGCGCAAATGTCTAAAAATGGAATTGAGTCCTATTAGTCGCAGAATGCAAAGTGTTTCAAAAAGTCCCAGTTTGATTGAAAAACCAAATACTCCTTTCATAGTGGAGAGGAAGCACCAAGTATATGCATATAATAATAGATTAAGGGATGAGGGGTCCTTGGTGTTCCCTGAACCTGGTTGTTTTCTTGTAGATGTTTCGTTAATCAAATTAGAGGGTAATGAAATGTCTGCAAGAAATCAACCAAGCTAAGAGAGTACACCAAGGACTCCTGAGCCACATTCTCCTTTATTAGATAAAGGAGAGGCTTAGTGAAATTTTGACTGGTGAGCCAATTTAAAACAAGGCAATATTCCTGACCCTCAAGATCTGCTTAAATGTAGCTCCTATCATCATCATTTGAATACATCCAGAAGACACAAGTTGAACTAGGAGATTTCAGGCACAATAGTAGATGCAATTAGCAAGTATGAATAATTTTTTTGCTTATGAATTTTTTGGTTTAATGCAAGAAACAGTGATTTGAAGTCATACACACAAAAAGGATTTTATTAACTTCCAAATGTGCATTAGAAAATTGAAACTATATAATCTGAGATAGCTGTTAAACTCAAAATAGGGTAATACTCTTTCCTCCTAGTAGTACCTTGTATAGGAAAAATGAATATTAGGTATATTTTCCACCTCTAATTATTTACAAAAATTAATAAAGCTGGGTGGGTGAATGAATGAATGAATGAATGAATGAATGAATGAATGAATGAATGAATGAATGAATTAAAAATCTCTGAGACAGGTAGGCAGGTACCAAATTGTGCTTTATATAATGTCTTATCTGATATATTCTCATTTAAATTTCTATGATTTATCCTAAAATAATACTATTGTTTCAATAATGGAATCATTTAATGGAATAGTGTTAATAATGGAATCTTAAAGAAGAGCTTGGCTATACAGTTAAACAAAAATTAGAAGAAAGAATACTTTATCATTAGGGTATTAGAAAAAATACCCTAGTGATAAGCTTTCAGTTGACACATACGTCTTTGCACAGGCTTCTTACAAGACATGAGTTTTGTACCTATATACAACCACTGGAATCCTCTTCCAAGATCTAAAAGAAGCTACATTCTCCAGTTCCTTGTCAGTGATCCAAACAGGAACCAAAAATTTCTGTGGGTAGCTGGTACATAACCTAAGGAGGAAAATTCAAACAAATGATCAGATTATGGGGCAGGGGGTGAGAATAAAAAACCAAGATCAAATTCCAAATCTTTAACTTGCCAGATCGTATGTATAACTAATCAATATTTTTGATATTTTCAAGTTTTCTTTAGTTTGCATAAATAGGTTAAGATGACAGACGATCTTAATTCATCTATAATAGTGTTTCTCAACTCTGGCAATTTTAAGGTGGGTGTCAGCTTTGGAAGCCATATTCTTCTTAGGAGCTTCCACACTGCCACATTCTTGTGCCTGGGAATTCGGGAGGGGGGATTTCTATGAGAGAGGGAAGTTAGCCATAACAACATTCTTCTTATGTGTCAAGGTTAGGCCATCCTGCACCTGGGAGAGGAGTCATTGAAGGAAAGTCTCCAGTTGGTACGATTGGTGATTGGGCCATGTGATAGACTGATGGGTGCAGGGAATGGGTTTTGGATTTTCAGTTAACAAGGGAAAACCCAGAAATCTCAGATTCGGGTTTTCCCAGATGTGCCAACATGACTTCTCTAAATAAATTTTTGCTTGGATGAACTTTGTCCCTGAGTGCTGACTGGAAATGGGGAAGTTTCTTTGGAACACTGACATTGGGTGGACTTCAACTCTCAGAATTCCCCAGCCAGCCATGTTCAACACTGATCTATAATCATACAAAAGCAGCAAATATGATTCTGTACTAATATTCAAATAAACTGCAGATCTGATGTTCTTTCGGATGGACATATGAAACATCAAAATTCCTAACAGATTACTTATACTAGATTCATACTATTAGTGACATTATCACTGAAAACTGTTAGAATCTCCATAAACATAATAATGATAAGAGCAACATCAATTTTAATTTGACTCAAGGCACCAAGGATAGAATGACAAGCAACAATAGATAATGGTCTCCTTTTGGACATGCAATGTGATGAGGACATGGGAATATAAAAAGAAGTTTTTGGGATACATATGTGAGGTACAAGTAGGAAAAGGCCACTGTAATAACACATAAAATAACAATAAATGCTATTTCATTATCATAAGGTAGATATTTTAATATTACATTAGCTTGAACTGCTTTACATGTTGTCTAGCTATAACATTATACCGTTACATCTTAGCATTTACAAGACAGAGGATATAATGCTGTTGATATTCCCCCCCCACACACACACTTCTTTTGAAATTATCTGGTAAATTTAAAGGCTCACTTGTAGCTGTTGTTGATGTCAGAAACCCTCCACACGTTCTGCAAGTCAAAGCCCATTCGAGCTAGTTCCATTTCAAACCGATATTTCACATGGTCTCCTGCAAAACAAACAGTAGTTAATAATTAACAACAATCAATTCTGTCAGAAATTATGACAAAATAACTCAATAGATCTCTTTATTACAATATCAGATAAGGAATTGATAGAATGGGTTGCATAACTAACCCTGAACAGTGGCCTTCAAGAGGCTTGGATCTGTAGCTGTAGATGCTTATAACCTGATGTAACTTATAAGAACTTACCTGGGCGGCAAAGGTGGGCATGCTGGTCTTCCTCATCAGCACAAACTCCTAAGCACCAGGCATGATAAGCAAATGCAAATAGGTCTTCTAGCTTGGTGGGCCGTGCAATGGCTCGGCTCAACCTCTTCAACCATTCCTGGCATTGCTTAAACGTAGAGAAATGGCACCTACAGAAACAGAAGTACACATGTATATATTCAGTGCCTAGGAAAGATCGTCTGACAAGGGAATTTCAGGTAAACTCCTGAGGGGAAAGGGAAGGGAAAACAACCTATTGAAAAATGAAAATGCCAGGGACTCCCTGACACAAAGGACTGCAGTGCTACTTAAATCACTTAAAAAACTTAGCAACAATCGCTAACAAAAAATCGGCATCAACTGTGGCAGAAACTGAGCCTTTGCTTATGTATATTTTCCAAGACTCTTAGCTGACCACTGATGGAAAGCAAACAGATTAAAGAATTTTACTTTACTTCATGTTGGCAGCTTCTACGTTTAGAGTGACAGGAACTTGGCAACTGATAGTTGGGGGCAATAGGCTGACTCTGTAAACCGCTTGGAGAGGGCTGTAAAGCACTGTGAAGCAGTATATAAGTTGAAGTGCTATTGCTATCATGGTTCAGAGCAGAAATTTAAAAAGATGTGGCATTCCAGTTGGTTGCTGGATTACAGTTGGTTGCTGAGTCCCTCGGGAGAGGGCGGTATAGAAATTCCATTAAAATAAATAAATAAAATAAATAAAATTTTTCCACCAATAGCTATGCCGGCATATGTTGTCAGAAGCTGGAAATCAAAAACATCCGCAGGCCGCATGTTATCCATTCCTAATTTGAGCGAACCACATTTGCTGACTCTCACCAAGCTATAAGAGCAGGATGCTAATAGACATCCCCTACCTGACTACTTTGGAATCTTTGCAGACAATATGGAGCTGGAACATATCCCGACTCTCCACACTTTCCATCATTCTCAAAGGCACCTAAAACAAAGGCAAGGGATGAATGAACAGGTATGTGTAGACACTCAACCAGACAATAAGCTCACCTTATATTGTATCTGGTATTCTAATGGTATTATGGAAACAGCAACATTAATTGTTAAATTATAGTAGGAACAGGAATAAACTCAATTTGGCATGTAGCAGATTTCCTTACGGTAGTAATGTAGGGATAGTAATGAAGAGACATCAAGGCAGTTTCTAAATCTTCATCCTTTTCAAACAAACTTTCATGAACAACTAACCATGTCCATCAATTGCACCCTCACCTGGACTGGGAGGTCCATCAGGGAGTCACATAGGATTTGCTTATATGATGCATGGATTATTGTAATGCACTCTAGATGGGCCTGTCCCAGGGGTGGGTTCCTACTGGTTCAGACCGGTTCGCCCGAATCGGTTGTTGAGGTCTGGTGGAGCCAGTGAACCGGTTTGGTCGGGTTTTGAAAAAAAAATTCTTTTTTTTGCCTGCCCACAGCCTCTAGCTGCCTTTATCCGCTGTGTTTTCAGCACAGCTGATGATCAGGGAAGTGTGCCTCACCTGTTTTTCCCCTTAGAGGCTGCTGCAGGAAGTTTGTGTTTTAAAGAAACAAACTTCCTACAGCAGCTCCTATGGGGAAAAACTGCTGAGGCAGGCTGAAAACACAGCAAATAAAGGCTGCTAGAGGCTCCAGGCACGTGGGAGGGCAAAAAAAAAATTATTATTTTTTAGAAAAACTGACCAAACCGGTTGTTACACCGGTTGAAACCCAGCCCTGTAACCTTGAAAACCACTCAGAAGCATAAAAGTGTCAACTATTCTAAAATGCAACAGCATGGGCAATTATGGAGACATCTCGTAAGAGCCCTTGTAACATCTTTCTTCCATGGTCGACTAGTTACCAGAAGATAACTAGTACTGGGTACAACTCAATGTGATGGTTATTACTTATAAAGCCCATAGCACAAGGGCTGGTTATCTAAAGGGCTATCTGCCTTCTGTGGCTTTGATATGGCCTGTATGATTCGGCAGATTGACATGTTCCAGGTCCTATCCATTAAACAGGGAGGGAGGGAGGGTGGCAGGCAGGCAGGCAGGGGATAGATTAAGTTGTCCAATGTATGGTAAAAAAGAAATAGGCAATGAATATCGGAAATGTATGAATCTCAGTGCAATTAGAAACCATGTTTTATGATTGAGTATGCACAGCTTACTCCTTCCAAAGCACATGGCAATCTGAAGCTACAGCTTTATCATAAACAAAGCAAAGATCGTGCTAGGAGTTTGCCTTCCTGAAGGCAATTCCTCCTTAAAGAAATAATTCCCTAACCCAAATTGACAAATATTCTCTTTGAAACATTTTGCAAGGCATGGTGTGTACTTCACTTGGGACATCTGAAGCTGTCTGATCAAGAGAGCTAAAGGACAGGGCAAGGGTCCTCAATCCCCGGGCCTTGGCCTGTTTGAAACTGCGCAAGCAGTGGATGAATGGCAGGTGCTCGCACTTGCATGCGCGCCTACCACTCACACAAAACCATCCCCTCTCCTCCTCCCCCCTCCAGATCACGAAGCTGGAAAGGTTGGGGCTCACCGGGACAGGGGACTCTTCAAGTTTGCTTTGCAGCTTAGCGAAAGAATAAGCTACATAATTTGTTTCAAAGAAAAAAAAAGATTAACACAGGAATCTATCGGCTCTGCCAGAAATAACCATGTAATATATTAACAAGACTTACATTGATTACAGAGTCCTTAAACTTGATATGGAGCCGGTAGTTAGAGATGGCAATGATGGCATCACTTGCATGGCCCAGATATTCCACACCCTCTCCTTGTAGCACAGTAAATGGAACCTAGAAAAGGGAAACTCACACTTTAAAGTAGTTGCCAATTAACCAGTCAAGGTTACAGGGAAAGAGACAGATTAAACACTGTTTTCCAGCCCAAATTTCTAGTATTAAATTTCTTCATGTGCTGCGAATACATTATCTGAAGAAACTTTTATTTTAGTTTGTTCCTATCTGAATTAAAATATCATTCTCAGCACTTCTACTCCAGGTGTCCCTCAACCCTGGCCTCTTTTCAGTGCCAAGCAATTATGTTTTATTCTCTCAGGTATTTTAATATTAATTTTGTTATGTAGCAAATGAAGCCTTCTACTACATTACATTCTTGAGTTTTTAACTACTCCCGCCTAGAAATGGAAGTTTCAGCAGGTGATGGTCTCTGGGCGACAATATCTGGGCTCAGAAATGAGCAAGGTCAAGCCTGGTACTTGGGTGGGACAGTACCAGGGTGCTTCATGACAAGAGGTAATCCTTGACTTACGACCACAATTGAGCCCAAAATTTCCTGTCAAGCATAGGAAAATCAGAAGTCCAGACAGTTCAAATGAGAAGTTTCATGTCTGGACCAATTTGGGCTGAACT
>JANHJO010001004.1:0-14141 GCA_032468235.1 Pseudoxyrhopus heterurus | reverse complement strand
TTTACCTACCTCAGAAGGATGGAAGGCTGAGTCAACCTTGAGCCTGGTGGGATTCGAACTGCTAAATTGCAGGCAGCCGGGAGCTGAATACTTAAGTACTTAAGTATAGCGTCTTACCCGCTGCACCACTCAAGACCACCATCTCTTCTTCTGTCCTTTTGGCCACCCTGTATTCCATCTATCTACTCCAGCCACCCACCTCCCTCCAGCTGACATTTGCTGTCTTCTTCTTCCTGCTGGCCCAGGATCCAGGGACTGGGTGAAGGTGTGAACTGGGCATGGGTGGTTTAATGAAAAGAAGAGGTGACATGATAGCAGTGTTCCAATATTTCAGGGGCTGCCACAAAGGAGAGGGAGTCCAGCTATTCTCCAAAGCCCCTGAAGGCAGGTCAAGAAGAAATGGATGGAAACTAATCAAGGAGAGAAGCAACCTAGAACTAAGGAGTAATTTCCTAAGTTAGAACAAGGTGAGTGTGGCAGAGCAATGGTGCCTTGTCTGCCAAAGGGACATTGTTAGGTTCAGATAGGGAGGAAGTACTGGGATTGAGCTGGTGGAGGTAGGGCTGCTATGTGGATAGCAGCTCCCTGTGTAGGTGGCATCTGTCAACACTGAACAAGGCCTTGTGAAACTGCCTCCTTTGTCGGGGAAGCCACTGCCTGCACTTCCCCTGTCTCTTCCACTAAGCTCTGTCCTACTGCCTCCTCCCCATCTGGGCCCAGTGAGCTCCCTTCAGCAGATGAAGCCCTGCCATCCTGCCATGCACATCCTGGATCTGCCCTCTGGGCCAGCGCCTGGATCCTGGGCCAGCATCAAGAAGAACAAGATGCCAAAGTTAGCTAAAGGCAGCAGGGATAGTAGCGGTGGAGTGGAGGGCATCCAAACGTGCAAAGATGGGAAAGGGAGATAGACAAGTGAGGGGAACTGAAGCAGAGGCAACTGTGACAGGACAATGATATCTGAAATGGTATCAGGTGGTATGAATAAGGAGAAAAGTACCAAAAGTAACACTATTCCTATCCCTGCACATCTTCAACAAATTATAACACTGACATCAGTTTTGCCTGTAAGAATGATTGGCAAATTAGAACTAAGGCAATTAGATATAGCAAGTTATCTGGAGTTTTATTTTGATAACATATATCTCTCTCTATATAAAATTGGATGTGTGTGTGTGTGTGTGTGTGTGTGTGTGTGTATGTGTGTTCCAGCATAGCTCTGGAACGGCTTGACCAATTTCAACCAAACTTGGTAAACAGATAACTTACCCTCTGGGAACGAACACTCTGTGGGTAAGACACCCCTAACACCCATCACGGGGTCTGTGTCCCCTAAAAATAGTGCTGACGGCTTTACAGTACTCGTGACGCTGCGCGAGAGAGCAGCGTCACACCCATAGAGCTACTATATCTAGGGGCTCCCTCTGACTTGCGACGCTGTGCGAGAGAGCAGCATGAGGCCCATAGAGATACATCTAGAACTCAGCCCGACTACAGCATTCCAATAAATACCCGGGCGAAACCAGGTCATCGGCTAGTTTTAAATAAAACAAACTATGTTCCCTCTTAGTATTCCTTAGTGAACTAAGCAAGACTTATGTGTGGAACAATCCTATAATATCTTTTCTAATCAGAATTAAATCCCTTTTAATTCAATGGGAGATATTATTCAGTAAGTGGGTTTAGGACTACAGCCTGGAATCCTCTGAGCAGAAAACTGGCTTATGCTTATTTAAAAACGTAGTTATCCTACACTTCTACTTTGACCAAAATTTAAACACTCAGTAATTGGACTGTTCATTCATTAAATTGGATTATTTCAGAAACAGCTGGCATGTGTCAGTGAACACACTAGATCTGGCATTTGGCTGTGCTAGCAGGTAAGCTAAGCTATATGTAAACCTTGATTAATCAATTCGTTGAACTGCAATCTTATATCTACTTCCCTGAAAACTATGACATAGAACTCTATGATATTTCGTGCTTTAAGCTATTGTCAGCCTTAATATAAAAATGTAACGAATTATGGGTAAAGGCTTAAGGACAAATGCTAATATACGGTATTATTGTAGATATAACTAAAAAGGATCTCTATTTCTGTATTTATGTGAAATAAAAGACAAAAATTTCCCAATTTTATCAAACAAGAGTAGGAAAAATAGTATCATTTGCTGAAATTTTCCTTTCTACATAATTACTGCTGTTAAAAGTTTTTCTCCCCTTGCAGCTTTGGTCTTCTGTTGGTCCCCAGCGAATGCACTTTTGCCAAGAAACCAGAATTTATTAAGAAACCTAACACTATAAAGAAAGACAGGGGTGACCTCATTTCTGAAAATAGCTACTATTCTTTCAAAGTTAAAGCAATTCTCTGAGGTTCATGTCTCCATTCTTTTGTAACTATCATCAGGTACAATTTTCAAAGTGAAACTCTTTCAATATAGTTTTTATTTATTTTCTTTTTCATTTTTGGGAACTTATACCTCCTTTTCCAATGCACCATACTCAGAAACTGTGATGTATCAAAAGTCAGAATCCTGCTTCCCTAAGTGATCAGTCAAATAATTTTAGGAACTAGTGCACGAAAGCAATGGAAACTTTCACACAGTAGACTGCCTCTGATTATAGTTTCACATAGCCATTATAGCTACAGTAGTAGTAGACGGACCTTTTCTTCTTGAATCTGTCCAAGCAGCCAGTCTATGACATTGAATACCGAAAACAATGTGCAGATTATATAGAATGTTATAAACACCAGGCTAGCCCAACTATCCAAAGGGCATCGAAAGAGAATCCTCCGTTTTTCATACTGTCCACAGACCTTGCTTTCTCCTGAAGCAGCGGTACTCTCTATGGTCCATTCAGAAGTAATCAAAATAAGTCGGTCTCTAACTTCATAAATGCTTTGTCTAGGTGTACTCACAGGTAATTTGCCTCTGTGCTCCCAGAAACGTTTGAAGTTTTGAAGACAAAACTCTATACATCACATAGAAAGAAGTGAAGGATTGTCCCAGCCCTATCTTACCTCGTTTCTTTGTAAGGAGGAGGAGAAGAGAAGGAGGAAGAGGCAGATGGTCCTAGTCTTCTCTTTTACAAAGAGATTCCTTTTATCACTGACATGAGAACTGGGAATAATCCTTCACTGTTTCAATATTAGCAAAGGAGAACTGGATTACAACAGCAGGGGACAGGGTCTGGAGTGATAGTCTTCCTTTTCAGGAAAAGCTTCATAGAATCTTTCCCTATCATCTGGATGAATTGGAAGCAAAACATTTTTCAATTGAGCTAGTTTGAGTTCAAAACACTCTAACTGGATTTAGAACAAGTTTGATGTCCAATCTAAAAATGACCTGAGCTTCATAATGAAAACACCTATTGTGAACTTGAAGCTGTTTCAAGCCCACATCCCTTCAGAGATAATCCATTTTGACTAAAAAAAACATGTCCTTAGGCTAAATGAGGTTTATAAACTCAGAAAACATCAAATTCAAACTATCTTGCAAATCCTTAATTTAGACTACTAGGATTTTGCATGGGATTTTCTGCCTGCTCTCTGGTGCAAAATTTTCAAGATGCGACATTGCAGTTGTGTGAAAAACAGAAGGTCAAGTAAATTAGGCAAAGGAAATCAACAGTGCTTCATTTCTCACAAACTGAAGCATAAACACAAACCAAATCTCTAGATCAATCTTCGTTCACACAACTCTGATCTCAAGAAAACTGAGCAAATAGTTTCTAATGTGTCATAGCATTTATCTTCATTAACAAAAATTAATTATGCTTCCCCAACAAATAAACATAGGTGATAAAACTAGCTAAACTTGTAAATTTATGGAACGTTTACAAGATTGCTCTGTGAAGATATTTATCATACACACAGTTCATTAGTACTATAAATAATTATTTCCCTGGAAAATTTTATCAGCTGTGTTGCAGGTTTCTAACAAATTTGATTTAATTTTTTTAACATTTTAATTGTAAGCTACTTTGAGCAATTAATGTAAACTAGACAAATGTAAATATTGAAATAAAACATAGAAAAGAATATTTTCGAGGTGAAAAGGATTTAAAGGAATTATAAGAAATTATTACCATAAGCACACAAAAGTAATTCCAGTGGAAATTTAAAAGCTAACAGATCGTTACAAGACTTGTCTGATAGCCCGCTCCAGGAAATACATGTTAGGTGGCTAGTGATTGGAAATTGCATTAAATTTATGAATATTCATAAAAGGATTTCCCATGTGAGCATTAGAACTGATCTTATATATACAAAGCATAAAATAAAAATGATTTTAGATTTTTTTAAAATTCGAGAATATATGAGAATCTAGAAATTATTAACTTTAAAAGATAAAATGCTTAGAAAGCCATCCCAGACAGTTAACTTAACTTTAAATTAATGAAGATTATACTAGTTAAGTCTATTTCCATTATACAGTCAAACCTTGTTTCGCACCCGCAATCTGTTCCCGGACTGCGGTTGCGAACCGATTTGGTCGCCTTCTGAAGCGACACTGTCTACGCATGCACAGTCAATTCTGCGCATGCACAGAAAGGGAAAACGGCGTGGAAAGAAATCTTTCCACACCATTTTTGTTCGCCAAACGAGTTTAATCAGGAACCGATTCAAAACTCTGCTGGCTTTTTTGGTCGGGAACTGATTTGGTCGCGAACAGAAGCATTTGCAAACCGAGGTTCCACTGTACATTTAAATATTAAAGGATATACATAATTTAAAACATATTTTAGTAAAAGCAAATTTTTATTAAAAACAACACAGATAAAAATCTAATACCAGAGAATTTCTATAACAAAAATATCTTGGAAGAGCCGTGGCGGTGCAGTGGTTAGAATACACTACTGCAGGCTGACTGCCCACAACCAGGAATTCGATTCTGACCGACTAAAAGCTGACTTAGCCTTCCATCCTTCTGAGGTCGGTAAAAGGGGGGCCCAGATTGTTGGGGGCATTATGCTGACAGTTGTAAGCTGTTTAGGGAGTGCTATAAAGCACTATAGAGCAGTATATAAGTCTAAGTGCTATTGCTATCTTAAAAGATATTTTTTAGCTTCATATCTGCTCCCATGGTTAAAAGAGAAAAAAGGAACACTTACCTAAATAGAACTGATTAAACAAACAAACAAAAACTGCTTGTCTACAACAAATATATCCTCAATTTGGTAATACTAATGAAAATACTAAAAATGATAAACCACAAAACTTCCAGAGAAAAAATTGCAAGCTGAAAACAGTGGAACACACAGTTGCTCCTCATGAGGTGACCACAACACAATGATCTCCACTGGGCTTAGAGCTACCTTTAACCTTTTACCTTTATTCCTTTAAAAGGACCCTGGGTTCACACATACTTTTCTAACCACTTCTGGAAACTGCATATTAACTGCTTTTCAACTATTAGGAACCTTTATATCAGGGGTGTCAAACTCAGGCGCTGGCCACCCCCACCCCTGGTTTAACGAAGGGGAAAAAAGTTGCAATATGTCAAGTGATGACAACGTGACATCATGAGTTTGACACCCCTGCTTTAGATTGACAGGTTTTATAGCACTGGTTGAGCTTCTTTTAATTCTTAGTGAAAGAAGTTTTAAATACAAGTTTAAGAATTTTTGAAAACAGTATCAATAAGAAAGGGTAACTAAAATTTTGATTTGAGAAAATTACAAACAGACTAAGGGTCCAGATGGATTTGAAATAAGATTTTAGAAATAATTATAAAAATCTTTCCTGTGGAACAATGCTTTCATTTTGAATTTTGTCTTAAATGATGAGATGAGACTTTGAAGGCCAAACTTTAGAGGGAACCGAAGAAACTAAACATTACAATTAGAGGAGACAGCTTAAATTTATTTACTAATACAGAATGAAGCAAAATATTTTAACAGTGGACATACTGAAGGATATTGTTGAATAATGGACCCAGAAGTTAAAATTTTAAGAATGACTGCCTCTATGAATAGACCGTGTTCAAAAGATGCTATGGAAGAGTTTTAGTGGACCATACTGAAACTGATCTGAAAGTGGATTTTAAAAATGACAGGCTACAAGAATTGTGTGGCAGAAACATGCTATACTGGACATATAAATGAAACCAGCTGGTATCTTAATAATTAAAAGGGATATACAAATAACAACAAAACAGCAACCTGGGTAACTTTCCTATATTGGATTTACAGAAGAGGCTTGTTTGAAGAATTCTATGAGAAGGGATAAAGAAAAAAAAAGTAATCAAGTTGTAGAAGATTGTTTGAAAGGAATAAAGATCAAGATTATTAAAAGTAAAAAAGGAATATAAAGTTGTATATTTGATCAAGGTTAAAATAGATATATCATCTCTAGTAACCCTTGCTGTATTTTAAGATGACAAGTTACTAAAATTGTTTGCACTTGTGACGGGGGAGTTTATATATTTCTTTTCTTCTTTACTATATTCTTATTTTTTCTTTCCTAAATTCCATACACAAACAACCAATATACAAGTGATTTAAAGACAGGATCTATGGATAATCTGCAAGCTGCCTCATTTTAAAATTAAGCATAAAGTTTTGCCTACACCCACATATCCTATTTTAGAATCTGGTTTGAATATACTGGAATTGATCTGTAACATATGAAAAGCTCACTATTATAATGAAATGAAATCATCCTTTTGAGAATATGAAGTGATTTTCTGTCATCCATCTGTAAGCAGCCGATCATGTACCAAGCCCCTTCTCTCATATCTCAAAGACTGCAAACATGACAATTTTCTTCTGCTTTTCAGAATTAAGATGTTCTAAATGGATCAATATTACCCTCTTTATTTAAAGTTACAGTTCATTTCAAAAGATATTTAATATCAAAGTGAACACAGGGCTACTTCATAATATATATCGCTGCATTCTTCTTACCCACCTATATGAAGGATTTAAGAGAGTAATAGAGATATTTCTGTTTGGAAATCTACCCTCATCATGTTTTAGAGTTCTTATGAAGCCACAGTTCAAAAATCACATTTGGGGACAGCCCATTATTCAATGGAAGAATGCCTTCTATGTAGAAAATCTCAGATTCAGTACTGCTCTTTTTTACGCTGCTTATTCAATTCAATTCAAAGTGGAAAAGATTCTTGCAATACAAACAGACAAAAGGTTGTTTCTATCCATCTAATATACAGATGTGATTTTCTATGAAGACTGAATATGTAGCTATTAAAAATAGCTACATATGGAGAAAGTACATGCATGTGCAATTTTACACATTCCATCGCAGGATGAGCTTAGCTTAAGGCCCAGATTAATTGGTCTTGGTGCCTATCTTGATGGAAAAATAAGCACTTGATACATGCACACACTTAAAATCAGCACAGAAGAAAAATATAAACTTTTTAGTGGATAGCACTACTTTAAACTAATATATTGTGAACTTACATACTCAGTATCCAATATGCAAGCATTTACTTTGTTACAGTACTTGGAGTGCTAATATAATTCTTTCCAAATATAAGGAAAGATAATTTTATGGGAGGTGAGGGAAATAGTTGAATTCTTCCAAAAATAACAGAATGAAATTTTGAGACAAATGAAAAGCTTGTCACATGGGAAAAAATAATCAAAAGTACAGAAGGTGGGATTCAGACAAACTAAAACAGATGCAAAGAAAAACAGCAAAACATCTTATGAGAAGAAACAGGCACGTCTATCTTAGAGAAAATACAGCAGAGGATGACTATGATCCTATTTTTCAAATATAAAATGAATCAATAATACAGATAAGGCCTTGTACTCATTGTGCTGCAGCCCAATGAACAGGACATGTAATAATGCTCTTCAAATACAAAAAGATAGATTCCACTTGAATCTTAAAATGTTATTAAGGTAGTAGTAGCCTATCTGCAAGATAGTTGGTTACCATTACTTTGCAGACACTGGACAATCTTGTTAAGGATTCTTTAATTTGGAGTTGCCTCCATATGGGGGGAGGGGGACTGGCTTAAATGGCTACTAATTCTAGAGCAAATTGTTATACAATACCTAACCATCTTAAACCCAGCAATGTTAGCCTTTTAAGAAAAAGCACAAAGTCACCCTGGATAATGTTGCCATTTTTCTCCAGTGAAGATGCACTGGAACATCCTGCGCCCACCCTGGCTTACAATCCTAGCATTGGAATCATTTAGATTTGCCTGAATTAAATAAAATTCTTTAAGAGACACAAGTTTATTTTTAGGAAACATAGATACATATCACAGCAGGTACAGTCTTAGAAAAAGCATTCCCTCCTATATAACAGCGAAAGAAAGCAGCCTCCACCTTTTTGGTTTTTTGAAAGAAAAACATTGTCATATGCACATGACATATGTATACTTTTTACATTAAAGAACCCACACTTTAAAAGCTAGTGGTGTGTAAAAGTGCTGCTTACATAAAATCAGGGCTCTCTTCTTAAGACAAAAAAAAATGTTCAAGACTGAATTCTGAAGTCCTAATCTGTAGCATAAACATAACATTGCTGTTATGTTTAAGAGTATAGTGTAACCACTTCGAAAGATAAAAATTTTTATTGTAACATATAACAAACTCAAGTCCGCCTTCATATGAGCAAAGCACGTCAGTCCAATTTACTACTGGCTTCCGATTTTGACTTTATGCTAATTGGCTTAAACAATGGAAGGCAAGGTTTCTCAAGGCTCCTCCCACTTGTTTTAAGAAACGGCACTAGAAACTGGTGACAGGAGACAGAAAGCGAGACCTACGTTTCCTCGCATTCGAGAAAACGAAAGTGGGCGAACTGGGCCCAGTGGAACCGGAGTTCTCCTGAGCATGTTCAAAGCTCGCCTTGAGAACTCGTTAGAACTTTAGGGGGCGTGGCCTGATATGCCCTCAATAGGGCGAGGTTTGTCCTGGCTCCTCCCCTCGTTTTTAAGACTGACAGCAATTAGGGAAAGGCGTCCGGCCTGGGCCTTCGCTTTCTTCCCCGCAAAACGAAGCGAGGCCGGAGACGTGAAGGCCCCACCCACGAAGCCCGTCGCCGCCACCGCAGAATGAGGGGACAAGAGGGGAGAGGGCGGCCGGTTGAGCGAGCGCGAAAGGGGTCTCCTCACCTGCGCTCCTCCTCCTTCTCTTGACGGCGCTGCTCCCACCTCAGGCGCCTCGTGCAGCTCCCGCCCACCCGCCTAGCCAGCCACTCCTTCACAGTGCCCGCTGTCAGCCAATCAATGCCCGTCGCTCAGATCCAATCCAGAAACCGAGATTGCGCCTCCTGGAGGAGACGAGTCTATGCTTCCGTTGCTCGGATTGGCCAACGCTCCCATCAATCATTCTGCCCCAACGTGACAAAGGAAGAAGAAAAGGTGTGGGAGGGGAAGGGGCAGGCCACGACGGCCAATGAGAAATCACAGCGCGTCCTTCACGCCAGCCAGTCAGGATGAGAGAGGAAAAAAAAAAAAAGGCGCCCACGGCCATTTTCACCTCAGTCCTGTCAAAAGGAAGGGAGGGAAATGAAATATTCCAGTTGATTGGCTGCGACGAGAGGCACGCCTGGGCGCTGCAGCAGTTAGGACATTTCCATACCAACTTCTGTCTCTCAGCGTTAATCCCACCCCCTGTGTTCAATCACGTCGCCCCGCCTCTACTACGCCTCCCTTTTAGTCCAATCAAAAGACAGGGCGGGACCTTGGGCTTGTATGGGCCAATTACTGCAGACAATTCCTTTGGTATGCCTTGAAAGGAAAGGGGTTGGTGCGTGAGTGAGTGTGTTAGCACCAGGCGTTTAATGTATCGACCTGCGAATGCTTGTATTTTAATAAAATTTATACTTCTGTCAACTCAGATTGTGTAAAATAATAATTATACTATTGGAAACATGTAAGTGGCATTAATTAAAGTTTAACAGTGGTTGCCCTGATAATTGGCGGATAATGAGGAAAAGCTTTGGTCCAGGGATCTCTAATCGTGACAACTTTAAACTAGGCGGACTTCAACTCCCAGAATTCCCCAAGCCAGCAAAGCTGGCTGGAGAATTCTGGGAGTTGAAGTCCGCCAGACTTAAAGTTGCCACGGTTGGAGACCCCTTGCTTTGATCGGATGCAGATAGAAAGCGCCCCTTCCTCCTGGTAAAGCGGCCTCGGCTGGGGAGAAGGATCGCTGCTGAGATTAGGAGCCTAAATTACGGGCAGTCACAATCTTCGGAGTAAAGGTAGATGTGGATGTATTCTGAGTCTCAAGGGAGAAATACACACTACTTTTTAAAAAGCCACATTTCAGAACAAAACAATCTTTAGTCTTAAAGACAATTAAAAAAAAAACACTACCAAATGCAAACTCAGAAGGAAAAAAAAGCTTATATTTTATACTTATCTATAGTCATTGGTTTACCATTGATATGTAATTGAACATTACATTAATATCTTTAATGTTCACATGATTTCTCCATACGTCAGGTAATATACATTGATGCACCATCCCAAAATATCCTGGATGATCATGTTATCACATCAGATAGTTCTCATTTTTTTTATACCTTCAACATAAAAAGGTGTCCAGACTTTCAAATATATATTTTGAGGAGGTCATGGCTCAGTGGCCAAGACGCTGAGCGTGTCAGTCAGAAAGGTCAGCAGTTCGGCGGTTGGAATCCCTAGCGCCACATAACGGAGTGAGCTCCCGTTACTTGTCCCAGCTTCTGCCAACCTAGCAGTTCGAAAGCATGTAAAAATGCAAGTAGAAAAATAGGGACCATCTTTGGTGGGAAGGTAACAGCGTTACGTGCGCCTTCGGCGTTTAGTCATGCCAGCCACATGATCACGGAGATCTCTTCGGACAGCGCTGGCTCTTCGGCTTTGAAACGGAGATGAGCTTCATCCCCTAGAGTCGGAACAACTAGCACGTATGTGTGAGGGGAACCTTTACCTTTACCTTTATCTTAAAACACAATAAATACAATTTTTGATATGTCAACCTTTCCTCCAAGGATATGAAACTCCTGAGGAAATTTTTTTGAGTACAATCATTACTTCCATTTGTAACCTGATATTTTACTCTTATATTGGGGTTTGTTGATATTTTAATTTTCTGTATAATCTGTCCAGAGAAATATAATAAACCAGAAATGTAATAAAAATAAACTGCTCCATCACAGTTTAACTGTTCCTTGAATCCTTCTTCTGTTATAAGAAGGAAAAGATCTAGCCAATCTACATGTTTTAATTAAAAGCATGAAAAGACTAGAAGAATCTCCAGTTCTTTACTGCTCTTACACTAATTTAAATTGTGTATTTGCTTTGCATCATGTGTACTGTGTATTTGCTTTCCTTTACAGTAGAAGCTACATTGGAAACTTTGGGAATCAGAAGGATGGGATAGAAATGTTCTAAATTAAACATTTTTTGTATAAATACAGTTTTGTTTCCTTCCCATTCATACATACATACAGTACCTAAAAGAAATCAATAGAATATTTTGTAAAATGCACATTAATCTCATTGTAATATTCATTTTGATAACATTAATTTTGCCCCCCCCCCAACTTAATGGGCGTTTTAACCCATCAACTTAAATCTATTTCATCTATACATTTGATTTCATTATGTGCCATCATGTTAATGTTGACTTTCAGCATTTTTTTTCCATGGAGATTTTCTCCAAACTCAATTTGCTCTTTCATCTCTTCTAACAGTGTGCTCATTGCTACTGTATACTATAACCCAATCAACTTGCTCCTGGTTATCCTTTTTTCTTTCCTTTCTCTACTTTCTCTAGCATTAGCACCTTTTCCAGAGAACTAGATCTTTGCATAATATATCCAAAATAGGGTAATACACTCTTGGTGTTCTCCCAGGAATATTCCCCCTCCTCCCCTCCCCAAGCCACATTGAGGCAGCATAGCAGGACTGTAGACTTAATTATTTCAGTGTAGTGTGATATATCAAGACATGAGCTTATGGGTAAATGGCTGCTGGTTTTCCGGTACCCTATCCTGATATTTCTCTACTACTTCTATCCAGTGTCTTTGGAGGTGAAGGTATCTGCTCTGTACTGTACTCAATAGTTTACAAGCATAAGGGGTTGCCTGGACTTCTCTACATGTAACTAAATAATCTGGCTTCTGATTGATCTTTACAGTCAAACTATTCTCTGATTATGTTACCTAGTTTGGGTAATTAAACATCTGCAAGAAAACAACAAAGCTTAGGAGCACCAAGGAACCTTTAAACTATTCTCTAATTGAACTTTTTAAAATTCTCTTAACTGGATCCCTAGGAAACAAAGACTCAATTTGGTTGAAGTGATAGATTCTTTTACTAAAGATCAGTGGTTGCTGCGAAAACAAGGCTAGATCTGAGTATTCCTGCGCAAAGGTTACAGTTTTCCCTTTTCCTGGCCCTCCCCGCTTGACCAGTTTGACTGTGTCCGGTGGTATCCCGGTATGATGTTTTGGGAACCGCTTTGATGTCAGGCGCTTTTTGAAGTAGTTTCACATTCTTTCCCAGGGTAGGTATCCTTGGGCGGCTGGATTATTACGGTTTAACACCTCTGGTTCCTGTCAGCATATTTCCCTCCCCCTTTCTATCCTTCTTCTTTCCTCCCGCTCAAATTTCTCCAAATTCCTTTCCCCCTTTCCATTTATGGCAGGATGCCAACAAAGTAAAGTAAAGTGGCTGAAGATGGCAGACTTGACACAAAAGTTTTAGGCAGTTGTGTAAAAATGCTATAAATTAAGAATGCTTTCAGAAATAGAAGTGTTGATAGTTTATTTTTTCCCAGTAACAAAGTGGAAAGTAAATGAACAGAAGAGAAATCCAAATCAAATTAATATTTGATGCGACCACCTTTGCCTTCAAAACAACATTTCTTCCAGGTACACTTGCACACAGTTTTTGAAGGAACTTGGCAAAGTTCCTTCAACGTTGTTCCAAACATCTTGGAGAACTAACCACAGATATCCCTTGGATATAGGCTGCCTCAAATCCTGTCTCTTCATGTTATCCCAAAGGTGCTAGATGATGTTGAGATCAGCCTAATCATCATTTGGTACCCATTCTTCTTTATTGAAGATAGTTCTTAATGACATTGGCTGTATGTTTGCGGTTATTCTGCTGCTGTAGAATAAATTTGGGGCCAATCACGTCTCTCTGATAGCATGGCATGATAAATATCTACCTGTATTTCTCAGCATTGAGGACACCATTGATCCTGACCAAATCTCCACCTCCATTTGCAGACAACTCCACCTTCACCATGCTTCACTGTTGCCTGCAGACACTCATTATTTTACCACTCTACAGCCCCTCAGTGAACAAACTGCCTCCTGCCACAGCCAGATATTTCAAATTTTGACTCATCAGTCCAGAGCACCTGCTGCCATTTTTATGCACCTGTTCCTGTTTTTGTGCATAATTGAATTGCTTAGCCTTGTTTCCATATCGGAGGTATGGCTTTTTGGGTGCAATTCTTCCATGAAGACCATTTCTGGCCAGACCTCTCTGAACAGTGGATGGGTTGCGCTGGTTTCCGCCAGTTCTGTGATGATGGCGTTGATGGGCATCTTCCAATGTCGAAAGGAAGTATGAAGTGTCTTTCATCTGCTTCATTAAGTTTCCTTGGCTGACCACTGTGTCTATGCTCCTCAATGTTGCCCATTTCTTTGTGCTTCTTCAAAAAAGCTTGAACAGCACAACTTGAAACCCTAAGTTGCTTTGAAATCTTTGCCTGGGAGAGACTTTGCTGATGCAGTATAACTACTTTATGTCTTGTTCCTATTCTCAATTTTGCCATGTGTATGACCTGTGACATGAAACTGTCTTCCACAAGTTCACCTTAGTACCATATTTTCCCAAAAATATGACCTGCCCCCAAAATAAATCCTAGCTTTTACATGTGCACCCAATATTAAGCCCTATCCCCAAAATAAGCCCTAATTAAAACTCCACCTACTCCAGGGTGCATGGGTAAAAATTAAGCTAGGGTGGGGATGGCAGGGTTGGAGCTGCCCTAATACTTAACTTCAGACAGGTGCAGCCAGGCCTCACACCCCAACCCTGCCTTGCTGGCCCATTTCTTCTGCAGCCAGCAAGGCTTTCCTGAAGGTCTGCAGCCAATAACAGAGCTCCGGATCGATCCAGAGCTCTGTTACCAGCTGCAGAGGA